>APFE031649703.1:6245-32658 GCA_000404065.3 Pinus taeda | reverse complement strand
ATGCCATATGTATGTTTAAATACAAAAATATGAATAAAACTTCCGAAAAGTTTCGTGCCACCATGGTTTGTCCACCTGACAATCCACTTAACCAAACCCCGCCGCAAGCCATTTCTTTACGCATACAGGATTAATTAGTCATTAGGACTAATTAATAACCTTTTCCGCCTATTAGATATCGCCCAGGGTGATTAGATTAAACCTTAAATTGTTTTAAAGCCTGACAGGCCCACATCTGAAACCTTCATTTTGAATCCACAAGAACCAAAATGGAGGTGTCGGCAGCTCTGAATATTACTCCACTGAATGCTCCTTACCGTGAATTGGAATATTTACCTTTGATAGATGAAGATTTCCAAATTAAAGACCTTCATTTTGATGAAAGTCCCCTATTGAGATATTATCACTGCAGAGACGAATACTCAAAGGGGCACGATCTTATAGGGTTGTGGGAATCCAATCTCCCAAGGTATCTCATTCCTTCAGTCATTTATTTCCCAGAAATCATCCATTACTACCATTCTAACTATGATCTGACTCAAGGAGCTGTAATATCCCCTGACCAGAGTGTTCTTTTCCCCATTACTCCCCAAGCTATCAATGTGATGCTCCATTTTGAACCTGGTCAAAACCTCACTCCCTTGTCCATTGGGGAATTGCTTGAAAAATCTACTCGGTTGTTCCCTGAAGAGGTAATCAAAAGATCACATCCTTAGATAAAAAGTCTTAATACTAGTCATAAGATTTTTTTACTCCAAGATTGTTACCAAATCTATTCAAACAGAGGTTAAAAAGCATAATGGTTAAAGAGTATCAATGGTTAAAGAGTATCAGTGGTTAAAGTGTATCAGGTAAAAGTCAGTGAAAGTTAAACGAAGTTACAGAGCAGTCAAAGGTAAACAGTAAAAGTGAATACAGAAGGTAGTAAAATGGTAAAAAGAGATGATAATACTTTCACCGATATTGAGGTTTGTCTAAAGTGAAAGTAAAACAGTCAAAAGAGCAAGAAAGTAAAAAGATGAAAAAACATAACAAGAAGGAACATTTTTGCAGAAATTGCATATTTTAGTCATAGTTTTGCAGAAAATATTGTGATCAATCCAAGATGAATTTTACAAAACTTAAGGAGGTTTATGTTCTTAAGAGGGCCATCTACAAAAACCTCTCTCACTTTTCTAACAACCATTATGGTTTTGGAAATATTAAACAATGTTGGAAAGCACTTTTTGCAGAAAATTTCAATTTACGTCATCATTTTGCAGAGAGTATTTTGGCCAATCCAAAATACTTCATACAAAACGGAAGGAGGTTTTTGTTCCTAAAATACCCATATACTAAAACCTATCTCATTTTTTTCACAGTGATTTTATAATGAGAGATACATGTGCATCTTTACAGGTCATTTTTCAGACTCTGTAAAACTCTGTTTTACACATATTTTTACAGAGACTATTATGCATAGCTGGAGAGGAATTTTGGGAAAATGAAAGAGGTTTATCTCACCAACATATTGATCTACAATAACCTCTTTAACTTTTTACATATCTATTACGGATTGAAAAATACAAAAATATCATTGAACCCCAAGTTTGCAGAATTGTTGGAGCAGATTGCACAAAGAAAGGAAACAGTTAGTGACTTGGATGCCTCATCATCAACTAAGAGTTGGATCAAATTCAAATTCTTCTCTTTGTCATCACCTATCCATACAAAATAGTTCCAAATAGATGCATTAGTTTGAGTGTCCTCTAATTAAGTTCTATTTATGTAAATAGTTGGAGAGATTTGTGAACCAATTTTGATATTTGTTTCAAGATATTTTAGTTTTGAATTGGTATAAATACTCCACTCTTGGAAGCATTGAGGGTGAATTCCATGACTTGGCTGTAACATTGAAACTTCAGAATAAAAGCGCTTGGAGAAAGTTTTCGTGGCTGGACTGGATGAGGATTTAAAGCACAGGACTTGTTGCAGGATTCATGTGTTGGACAGCAGTTCAATAAGTGTTTCTACCCTTTCTCTAAAATTTTATATCAGTCTATAATATCATCATATCCATTTATGAATAATTCGCATAAGAGATTGGAACAGAATTCGCTTAATTGTGCTCTGTTTTTGTATTTTATTATTCTTGATTTTTTCTTCCAAATTAGTTATAAGCATGAATTCTTAAATGCTCTTGCTTTACTAATATTAAACACATAATACCATCATATCCATTCCCGAATAATTTGCATAAGAGATTGAAACAAAATTTTCTTAATTGTACTATGTTTCCAAATGTTATTATTCTTGATGTTTTCCTCTAAATTAGTTATAAGCATGAATTCTTAAATGCTCTTGATTTACTAATTTAAACACCGTTGGTTACTATAACAAAGGATTCTTCATTGCTCTTTGTTTGTAGTCATTTCATTTCTTTTTTTGGACATGGTGAAAGACTCTTAGTTTCCTTTCATCCCTTCAAATTCATCCCATCCACTTTAAATTTTAAGGATTGTTCTCTGTCTAGCTATCTTGCCCTGTAATACCATCTTATGCTTAGAATAGAAATCCAGTAAAGCCATCCTTTGACTCCATAGCCCAATGGACTGAAAGCTCTCAATCTTTCCCTTAGTTTGTGGATTTTACCATTTTCCCAAAACAAACTCTTGAATCTATAACTAGCCTAAAACCTTCCAAGAACAAAGATAAATCATAAAGAGAGAGCCCTCTCTGGATGCAGACTGGCTAGATTCTGCATCTAAAAGGTTGGTTTGTGGTTACCTTGGGTATACTTTCCTCTTACACAACTTCTAGGAAAACCTGAGTGATAACACTTGGTACCACATCCCAAACATTGTTCCTGACAATGGATTCATACTCCTCAACCATGACATCAACCCAAATTGGTTGTTGCACTGCTCCCTCAAAAGAGGATGGCATTGTCTCTACACATCCACTCATCAGATCCATGTAGTCAGTGTATCTCTCTCGTGACCTCCTCTGCCTACACTATGATGTGGGTGCTCCCACATTCTCTCTAGGATCATGTAATAATCCATAATTCTCTCTAGTGCACTTTCTCACATCTCTATAAGACTCTACATGAGTGGATGCTTCACTCCCTAATCCTCTGCATGTGGATGCTCCACATCATCCTGAGGTTCCTCCTTAGGAGATAAAATCTCCTCAACCACATGTAGTTGAATCTCCCTCTCAAGGGAACATCTCATGACCCTCTCTTCATCAAATTTTACATCTCTGTGAACCAATATCATCCTGTTGGTGGGCAAGTACACCTGATAGTTGTGATATGTATTAGTGTACCCCACAAATATCCCCAACTCTACTGTTGACAGAAAGATTTTTCCATGCATATTTGGTTACATGGTAGTAGACTGGTGAAACAAAAATCCTGAAGTGTCCCACATCTAATTTCTTCCCTAAAAATGCCTCTTCTAATGTACTCATTCCAAGAATTTGATGAGGACTTATGTTGTCCAAATAAATAGTTGTGTTACATGCTTCAACCCACAAGTGTAATGGTAGGCCCTGATCATGTAACATCTCCCCTGTCACTCCCACAATGCTTCTACTCTTCCTCTCAACCACCCTAATTTGTTGTGGGTTATGAGGTGCTATCAATTCCCGTCGAATGTCTGCTAATGTAAAGAATTTTTTGAACTCATTCGACACATACTGTCCACCATTATCACTCCTGAGAGCTTTAACTTTTTTTTTTAGCATCTTCCTTGACTAATGCTTTAAATTCGCAAAACTTTGCAAAAGTATGATCTTTCTTCTACATGAAGAAGATCCAACACTTACAAGAAAAATCATCAAAAAATATAGCATAATACCTATGCTCGGTCATGGACATTATCGAGAATGGCCCACACACATTTGATTGAAATCGATCGAGGATCTCCATTGCTCAATTGTGTTTTTCATGAAAGGAATCTTTGGTGTACTTTCCCAATGTGCACCCTTTGCATGTGTCAACCTACTCTATTATACCCTTAGGAAAGCCAACAGAAATTTGTTGCATGATCTTCAAAGCACCATGGTGCAAGTGACCCAACCTCCTATGCCACAATTCACCGATATCTCGGCTTTGCACTTTCTCTTCTTTCATGCTCAAGGTAGCACAATCTACCTCCAACTTGTATAGATTCTTCACTCAAACCCATATCCTCTTCACCTGCCTTGTAGCTATGTGACGAAGGAATTCCTTTCCCTTACTAAATATCACATCATAGCCTCTATCCTCCAACATGGCAACATATACCAAGTTCTTCTTCAAACTAGGAACATACATAACATCTCGCAAAGTGAGGCGAGAACCTGACTCCCTCTAAAAGGTAACTGTATCGAGCTCTGTAGAGCTATAACTCCCATCATCGCCATTAGGAGAATTTTGAGGTCCAAAATGGGCCTCCTAAGAAAAATGTAAAACTAGAATAAACTTTATAAGAACCAATAGGATTCAAGATGATGTTGTCAACCATCAGGGATGATTAAAAAAGTAAAAATAATAAAATAATAAATAATAAAACTAATTTTTCAACTCGTATTTTCAACTTACCTCCCTAAGGTTTTACTCAAATTTAGAGTCAGTGTACTCATTGGATGTAGAATTCAATTCCTCATCCAAGGATTACCCATATTGCATACTTTTGATGGACCCTACTACAAGAAAATTGATAAATACATGGAAACACGTGATTGCAGTCACGTTTTTCATGTATTTCTCATTTTTCGTGTATTAGGGTACATCAAAAGTATGTAACATGGGTACTCCTTGGATAAGGAATCAAATTCCTCATCTAACAAGTGTTTCCTCTTGAAATTGGAGTAAACCCATAGGGAGATAAGTTGAAAATATGAGTTGAAAAAACATTTTTTTTTCTTTTCTCCCTCTAAAATTTGATGATGTAATCTAATCTTATTTTATTATTTCCTCTATTATTTTATAATTTCCTTAGGAGGCCCATTTTAGACCTCAAAACACCCCTAATTCCATCTCGATAAGCATCTAGAGGTCCTTCTCCTCCAAGTTACTGAAGAGCTCTTTGTTACCGGTCATGTGGAAAGTAGCTCCATTGTCTAGGTACCACACACTAGCCATAATCAATGACAACATACAAGAGATGAGGGTAAATTCCAATTCGAATTGTGAGGCAAGAGACTCACCTTCCACTCCTCCTAAGGGCTTCTTACTAGCCTTCTTGGGTATACACTTTATGGCAACATGTCCTAGCTCGTGACAGTGAAAGAAATTAAATTTAGACATGTCCTTCTTCTTGCCACCCTGAAAAGAATATGATTTGGAATGGGATCACTTCCCCTTCCCTTTATTTGCCTTAACTTCTAAGGCGCAATTCTTCTCATCATCATCCTTTGATGAGGATTCATCTCTAGTGTTTCGTCGAATCTCTTCCTGTACCAAATCCAACCACAACCGCTCCCAATCTGATAGCTTCTCCCTCCCATTAATTAAGTCTCGGTAACTGTGCCAGCTCTTGGGAAGTCCTAGAAGAGCTAGTCTCACCATATCGTCTTCAGAAATAGTAATCTTGACACTTCTAAGCTCATCCTGACAATGGGTGTACTTAGTCAAGTACTTTGGAATTGAGTTGCCCTTCTCCAACTTGATCTTTCTAAGTTTTTCCTTTAGTGCCAACTTCCTATGGTCACTTCTATTTTGAAATAGGTTCATCAATGTCTTCCACATTACATATGGAGTGTCCCTACCATGGACACTCGAGACAATGTGATCTCGAACTCCTTCCAGGATAATCCTTCTTACTTTTTCCACACACTTTCTCCATTCGAATAGATCTTTAACATGAGATGTTGGATGTTTAGGAATGTCATGATATATGAATTCCTTGAGGCCATTGTCTTCCAGCACCACCTCCATCCCATCCTTCCAAGCTATGTAATTTGAGCTTCCCCCTAGGGTATACTCAAGTCTCAGGTTGTAGAATGACATATTTCTGACTCAAAAGTATCAACTTGCAAATTCGATTTCACCTGCACAACAAACTCAAATTCTCCTCTTCTTTGTTGTCTTCAGATTTAATACCATGCATATTTTTACTTGTAGATTCAACAACTTATGTGATATGTTAAAACAAAACACAAGAATATACTCCACTCTTCACCAAAACCAAAATTTATCAATGAAAACAATAAGAAGAAAAGGAAGAATATCAATTGCACATAACACAATATTTCTCTAGGGAAAGAAACTGTTAAAAACCTTGACTATCTATATTGCAATAACCAAAAGACTTGAGAAGAAAATACAATGCTTGTTCAACTTGAACAATTCTTGCACTAGTACAATCTATCTCTCTTCCTCACAAGCAAGCTCAAGATAACTCTTAGCCAATTTTGCTGCTTGCCAACCCATACTTCCTTGCACAATTCCTGAGAGAATTAGCCAACATTTAATTGGGAAATCCACTCTCCATAATTGAGCAATCCATCCATAGGCCCTTAATGGATTTCATGCACCATCTGTACAACTTGAAAAATTATACAACTCATAGTACAATGTCCCTGAACTCTAATCTCAACTGGGTCTTCCTCTGAACTGACATTCATGAGTTATTTATGAGTGAATCTTCAGTTAACTGGTGTAGCACTGAGGATGCACTCATTCCAATCCCTAGTACTAGACCTCCTACTAGTTCCTCCAAAATTTAGAACTAGTTTAACTGACCGTAACTCAGGTAGATTGAGTTAATTAATTACAACTCAAAATAACTCAATCTATGCCCCTAAAATTTAGGGATCACTCTACATGACTCTAGATAGACTTCCAACTCGAATCTCCTAAGCCAACTAAATCAAATTAAATTAGTTAACTATTGCAAGTTTCTATGAGAATAGAATTTTGATTTAATTCACAATTTAATTCAAGGACAAATTAGATTGGAATTTCTTGTTTCTATTTTTAACACATAAGAGTTCCAAAATCTATTATCTTTATAATGTGAGTGGTCTTTAAAACATTTCAACCAACTTGCTTGTGCTTCCCTTCTAGTAATTAATCACTAAATTAAATTTTTGTATAAACCCCATCAATTTGTAATACCTGGTCTATTGTAGCTTACTCTAGGCCTTCATGTACTATAGTGGTTGGTGATATGCGTGGATTATTACTTCCTTTCCCATCAAATAATACTTCCACCTATTTACAACTTTCTCTAAGGCATAGAGCTATTTGTCATAGGTAGGGTAGTTGAGAACTACCCCATGAAATGCTTCAGAATGGTAGCATACAGGCCTTTCTCCCTACATCAAGACCACTTCCATATCATACCCACTCACATTTGTGTCCATCTTGAAGGGATTCTACAAGTTTGGTGATTCTAGAACCAATGTTTGAGTGATCTTATTCCTTAACTCCTCAAAGGCCCTATGTTTATTATTTATCCACTAGAAACTCTTTCCACTTACTGTTATGGCATGGAGTGTTGCTTCTATTGTTGAAAACTAGGCTATGAATATCCTCAAGTACTGAGTTTCCCCAATGAAACTACTAACCTCAAAATAAACAGTAGGAATTGTCCACTTCATGATGGCCTCCATATTGTTGGAATCTATCTCTATCTCTCATCGACCTATCACATACACCAGGTACACCAAAGACTACTATGCAAACTCACACAACTTGAGATTTTCTAGTTACTTGTGCTTCTTTAATATCTCTAGCATATGTGAAAATTGTGATATTTTCTCCTCCCAATTAGCATTGTATACCAATATATCGTCCAAATAGAAAATAATAATTGAATGTATAAAATGACACAACATATCACTTACTAACCTCATAAATGTAGTTGGTGCATTTCATAGGTCAAATAACATAACTAACCACGTAGTACAAATATTTCTTGGTTTTGTAGGAGGTCTTCTAGGCATCTTCCTCTCTAACCTAAACTTGGTGATATTTGAACTTTAAATCTAGTTTGGTGAATTATTTGGCTTGCTACAAATCATCTAACATATCAATTATCTTGGGTAGGGGGTACTTGTTCTTGAGTGTAATTTTTTTTAACACCCTATAATCAATACAAATCCACCAAGCCTTATCCTTTGGCATGATAATTATGGGTGACCCACGTGGTGAGGTGTAAAAATTCCTTGTAGATTCAAATTCATAATTTTAATTTACTAAAACAATAGACTTGCATCTACTCTACTAACTACGGAAACAAATAACGATCATGAAATCATGAAGCATACAAGAGAAAGAATTCAATCAACACTTTACACAATGATTTCCTGGGGAAATCCACAACTAAAAACCCCTACTATTTATATATTGCATTAGTCATAAAAAAATATGGGAAGATTACAATGCATTGCTCAAGCCCAAGCAACCTCTACACTATCTCTATCTATCTCACTGCTTCCTAGAAAAGCCTTGGCCAATACTTAACCAATTTTTTTCTTACCCAAGTCCTTATTTTCTTGCATTATTTCCATGGGAATTAGCCCTTATTAATTAGGGAAATTCCTCATCCATAACCAAGCAATCCATCATAGGCCTTCCTCTGACTACATGCACCACTTGTACAATTTGGATGGTTATATAATTAATAGTACACTTCCCTTGAACTCCAAATTCAACTGAGTAACTCATAGATCACACATGCATGAGTTATTTATGGAAGAATTATCAGTTAACTAGTTGAACAATGAAATTGCACCCCAGTGCTAGACCTCCTACTAGTTCCTCCAATAGTTGGAACTAGTTTAACTAACTTTAACTCGACTAAACTACATTAATTAATTACAACTCAAAATAAACTCAACCAAGGCTCCTAAAAAGTAGGATCCACTCTACATGACTCAAGTTAGACCCTCAAATTGAATTAACAGAGTCAACTGAGTGAAATTGACTTAGTTAACTTTTACAAGTTATCTTGTGATGTCGAATTACAATTTTTCTCCTAATTTATTTAAAGGGACAATTAAATCAAGATTTTCTTGCTGCATTTTCAACACTCCCTAACAACAAGAAAGGGATTATAATATGCCCCAATCCTGCTTCTATGGAAATCGAATTTTCCTCTTGACAGTGCCTTAGTTAAAATATTTGTATCTTGTTCCTTTGGAATGTACTCTAGCAACATGATTTGCCTCTGCACACAATCTCTGAGGCGGTGATACCAAATGTCGATATGCTTGGATCAATCATGAAAAGCTAGATTCTTAGAGAATTTGATACAACTCTGATTGTCATAGTAAATCACCGTAGGATCCATCTACTAACAAAATAACCCAACAAGGACCTTCCTCATCCATATAGCCTCACAAGATGCTTGACTAGAAGCCATGTACTTTGCTTCTTCTAAACTATGTGAAACTAATATTGTTGGAAATAATACTGAGAGGGGGGTGAATCAGTATTATCAAGTCAAATATTCCTTTTTCAAAAACAAATTGTATACGCTACTTCAATTAGTTAAACCCGCGTATATACGCAACTATGCAGAAGGAAACCTGCGTATACAAAGCAAACTTTTAATTTACTTTAACTTTCTGATGATGATTGTTAATCTGTGATGCAGAATCAAATAACCAGTAACCAGAGACAGTAAAGCAGAGCAGAAAGACAATCACACACAACAACACAAGATATAAGGTGGAAAACCAATGTGGGTGAAAACCACCTGCTGCAATTCGTCTCTATCTTTCTTTAATTAGAAACTTTTTTTTACAATGTACTGATGCAATCCTTTACCAATACGCAAGCTGCAACCTATAGAGAGCTACAACTCTCTCTCGTTTTCTAGCTTCTCCTAGAAGGGAGCTACAACCCCCTTTAGCTCTTGCACTAGCCAATATACTAGTGCGTAGGTGCTGGCCTACAGAAGGCTACAACCTTTTCTTTCTTCCAGGGACCACGTTTCATAAATTTTCAGACTGGATCCATGAGCATCAATCAACCACTAAGAACTTCTCCATCAACCAATCACTTTTCACCAATTAGATCTGAATCAAGTAGATATTTCTGACAGCTGTACTCAAAACACAGTACCAGTAACCAAACATCAAAACAGAACCCAGAACACAACAGCAATGAACAGAAGCAGCAAGATCACAGTTTAAGAAACATATATGCTACTTTATCATCCTGAAACATGAGTGCATACACATCTGCATATGAAACAACCTGCGTATACGCGTTATGAATTCACTGAACCTGCGTGTATACGCGCCTTCTCTTCACTGAACCTGCGTACAGATCTATAAAGGATAATTCACACTTTCAGATATTCAATCACTAATTAACCCAGATTATTAGACTTATAGATCAAGCAAGCACCACATCTAGAAGATCAAAATCATATAAATATACTATCATTCAAGCTTAAAGATTATGACCCATGAATAGATCTTATCCTTCTTTTGCGCTGAGTTTCCTCCTTCATTCAGATCCAGATCTGCATTACAACCCAATTACCAATATACCAGCTCTAGCACTTTATCAGATATTCAATAATAATGCAGATGATCCTTTGCCACATGATCTCCTTCCTCTTTTATAGTCTTAGGCCTTCCTCAATAGCATGGTCCAAAACCATAACATTTCAATACCATGAACTCAAAACTAGGGATCAAAAAATCTGACGAGACGCCATGGTCCAAAACATAGGTTCAAATCCCAAGGACTAACTACCATGGACCAAAAGTATGATCCCCAACATATACGCGCTTTTTCAACGTATAACCTACGTGTATACGCGTATTTGTTTAGATGAACCTGCGTATATGTCTTTTTCTTCTCTCTGAGTGCCTGAACTGAGATCTGTTACCAAAGGGAGTTGCCATCAAGGACAATGTTGGATACCTATACCAATAGGTTTCATATTTCATGATTGGATATCAAAGGTCCAAATATGCTCTGCTTTGACAAAGGCAAAGATCCCATATTTCCCTAAGAAGGCAATGCCTGTATCAGTTTTGATAAGAACTTAATTTTTGATGGGTGGTCCAACAATCTAATCTGGATCATGCCATGTTTTCAATTTCCATGTTGTAGAATAGAAAATGATATCTGTCCAAACTGTTTAATCTTGGCAGATCAGTAGCTAGGTAGAGAAGCTTAAGGTTCCCAACTGCTAAATCTGGGACCTTGGAAGGAATAAGGGTTGTATTAGATAGGATATGCAAAGCAAAAAGCCAAGGAAAAGAAAAGGCATTCAAAGGGTTTGCAAGTCCAAGTGCACCCTCCAAGAAGGAACAAAAAATGCTAGGAAATTTAGTTGGGTAGGTAGCTGGGGTTGCAGAAAAGTTATGTCTTTCAAGACCAAAGTTGCTGAAACATCCAGAAGAAAGGCAGCACTCTGAAGCATGACTAATTCCCTTGTTTTCACTTGTATTTCACTCATTACTAACACCCTCTCCCCAAGTTGCACAAAGCATAGAAATTCAAATGTTTTACATTCTTATGACTTTAAGAAGCCACATTTCTTGTGCAAAAATCTTTTCATTTTGAACTACTCCTAGTTTCAAGTTATTTTCAGAGAAAACTTGGTTGAGATAGCCCTCACTCATATGTTCCCTCCATGTTAACAACTAACTCTACTACTTAGCTCCCTATACCCCTTTATCCCTAGTATTATAAACACCATGGTGTATAAACCCCACAATGCATAAATATCCCCTCCCTGGCACTATAGCCATAATATTCTCTCCCTGGGACTTGAGTTGACACCTGGTTGAGGTCAAGAACCCATGACTCACCTTTTACTCCCCCTGAAACCAGTTTCCCTACCCAAAGTGCCACTTTGCCTTCAAAACCTTAAAAACCTTTGAAAAACCTTTGAAAAACCCAAAGGGGCGGAAAACATTGAAAAATCACCCTTCCCCCGCCTTATCCTAAGGTCGGGGGGTTATTGGCCCTTTATATTTCATAAAACCCATTTTTCACTCATTTTCTATAGTTTCCGCCTTTACCCATGATTCGCGCCCGAAACTTTATAAAAACCTTTGAAATGGCTTATTTTTCTAATGTTGGCGGATATTAATATTTTTTGCAAATAAAAACAATTAAAAATTTCACCAAAAAGAAACAATAGTGCGTGGAGGGTCCCGCCGCCACGTCCGCAAAGGAAATTGATTGTTTATTGCCCGCCCGCTGGTACCTATTGTCCGTGCAGGTTGCCTGCCCGACGACCGTCCGATCGCGCCGGATCCAGATCTACGGCGGAGGTTGATTTCGAGCAATCCTGACGTCTGCACATTAACCAAAGGAGTTGTTTCCGTCCGCGCAGGTTGGGCGCCCGACGACCGTCCGATCGCCCGCCTCCAGATCGACGGCCCATATGAATATCGGAAGGCCTTACGTGTCTGACAAATACCTTCCGATATCTGTCAGACGCTTACGTCAGGCCAGCATCAGCACAGGGGCACGCGTCATCATATGATTGCATCGGAGCGTCGCCTGACAGTCCGTTCAACGTACAGGGCCGCTTCCGATATTGCGACACCTGTCCCGCCCACGTCTGTGCCCCGCTGCCGTGCACGTCACCGCCAGTTCCTCCCGCTTCGTTCCCATTCGTCCACCTGGCCGCCACCTCACCGCCCCCGTGGACCTACCATTGACCGCCACGTCACCCACTAACGTCATGATGACGTCACCCAACCCGGGCCCCCATGATGACGTCATGCTGACGTCATCCATAAAGCGCGCCAAAAAGGCCAAAAAGCCATATTTTCGTCAATTTTTGCCATTTTTCGTAATTTTCTGAAATTAACTGTTGAAGCTCTCTGCATGCATTTTATGACGCCCACGCCACCAGTCAACCTGCATCCATTTTCAACGCTCCCGGCGCGCAAAACCAGTTAAATTCAGCAGTCCAGACCTCTGTTTACCAGGTATTTCGGCCTCGTCCTCCTGTGAACTGGTTTTTAGTGAATTTTCTGCAAAAACCACCTTAAAAAC
Source organism: Pinus taeda (assembly GCA_000404065.3). Lineage (NCBI taxonomy): Eukaryota > Viridiplantae > Streptophyta > Pinopsida > Pinales > Pinaceae > Pinus > Pinus taeda. The sequence goes on along the minus strand of APFE031649703.1, from coordinate 19,706 downwards.
CATTAAAATCCAAAATTTCACCGGCAAACCAACTGCATTCTGCCCAATTTGACTGTTCAGAACCAAAATTTAGCGGTGGAAACCTCTGGGAACTGCATTTCTCTGCTAAAACCTACCCTGACTCGCGCAATCGTGAAGTCCTGCATAAATCCCAAAACAGACAAGGGAGGTCTTCCTGCCACTGAAAACCCTTCCTAAAAGGCCTAGCACTGTCATCCTGACAATTCACCATCCCTGTCAATCGTGGTCCCCATCAGAATTCACTGTTTTAGAGCGGCATTCCATATAAAACATGGAGACCCCCGAAATACTCAATGTCACTCCTCTAAATGCTCCTCAGAGAGAGCAGGACTGACAGGACCTGGCAGATCTGGATTATCAGATCTCAGAAAACTCCAGGGAAAGGACCACCCCTCATCTTCAATTGCTAAACGAGTTCAGGGCCAAACACAGAGATGGAACAGATATCCTGGGCATCTGGGAGTCTGCCCTGCCAACTTTTAAAATGCCTTCATGCAGACAATTTCCTGATCTTATCTATCTTTGTGCTAGTCAATATGAGCCATCACAGAGGGTTGTAGTCAATTACAAGGGTGAAGTTGTATTCTATACCACCCCTCAGGCCATCAGGGACATGGTTCAGTTCAAGACTAACAAGACAATGGTTCCCTTATCCTTGCTGGATTTAATCAACCAAGGGAACAAGACACTTACAGAGGCAGAGATCCTGAGGTTCAACCAACTATTTGTTAGCAAATCAGACACAATATTGCATCCTCCTATCTTTGATGGATACCTAAACCAACTTGGGCTAGACCTGGCCCATATGGTGAGCTCAATTCTAGGATACAAATCAACGGAATATATAGAAGAAACTGTGCTGGTTATGATGTTAAGGTTTGTCCCTGGGAGGGCCCCCATCTGCTACAACTATGCCACATATATCTCGGACAAAATTCATGAGCAGTTCCTGCACTTGCCTAGAGAGAGGATGTTCAGATACTCCTCATATATCTATCATCTCATCCTATATCACCAATATGAAAAATTCTCCTTTGAAATCAAAAGGACCGATGCAGCAGGTAATCCAAGATCGGTTGTATACTGGAGCTCCATCTTCCATAAAGGCTCACCCTACACATACTGTGAGTTCATAGACTCATTCATCCATCCAGCCATGTCCCTCCTTTTGAAAGAATCTCCTCCAAGACTCACTGAGGAAATGAAAAGGATACTGCAACTATCCACTGCTTACAGCATAGGGGACTGGTATTTTTACCAGCATCACACTGTAATCAGAATGTATGGCTGTGAGCTAAGACCATTTAGGCTACCCAGGTTTGTGCCTATGAGGCTCTTTGCCCTGGAGTATTTCAGACAGTTTGCCTATGTTGATATGGTCCATTTTTCAGGAAGGGGCAAGAAGGCCCAACTTAAAGTGAAAAACCAGCTTGGGCATATTGTGTTAAACAGAAGAGAAGGATGGAAGGAAGCAGAGAGAATGTTGGAAGGCCTAGGCCTAACACAAAGATTCCTGTGGAAACCATATGACCCCAATGGTTTCATATCCAAGAGGAGATTGAAATACAAACTCTCCGGTTATGAGCATCATAACATGATCCTCATAACAAGACATGCAAACCAGCCAAAATGGCAGAAAAACACCTTGATAGAGCCCCTAACCCAAGAAGAACTAAATGACAGGGCTAGGAGACATTTATTGAAAATGGCTGACTTGGAGTGTCCTTCTTAGGTGCCTACCTTACCCAGTCCTCAGACAACAGTGCCAGCGTCCTCAACTGCAACACAAGAAGGGGCAGCACAAACTTCAAAGCAGGGGCAGGACAAAGGAAAGGGCAAAGTAATGGAAGAAACAGAGGGCCAACAGGGCCAGCAGGAGCAGCAGCAACAAAATCAGCAAGAAACTGATCAACAGGATCAGGAGCAGCGAAGAGGAGAAGGCCAGGCAGCCACCCAAGAGAAAACAACCAGCATGGCACCTCCTAGACAAGATTCTAGGGTCGACCCTTCAGTCCTCCAAACCCCTCTAAGGGAGGACATCAGTAGGAAAAGGGAGAGGGAGACCCCTCTCACAGAAGGATCAGAAAAAAGGCAAAGGCTAAATCCCTTTGGAGAAGAGGAAATGCATAGCTTTGAGGCCTCTGCCAGCTCAATGCATCAAGAGCAGGACAGGACAGCACTGGGGGAGGTCAGCTCCTCAGGGCAAGATAGAAGCAAAACTGCAGGCATCAAAGACTTCTTCAAGGATGCTAAGAGGAGGAGTGAGCCACTGAAAATCAAGCTGTACAACTATCTACTAAACATGGCTCCCTCAAATCAACAGAGGCTTATGGCTGCCTATGATGTACATGAGGCTAAATTGACTATGAGTCATTTTACTCCCACAGAGCAGCGACCTCAATCAACTGCAGACTACATAAGGACAAACCTAGAGGTCCTTGCAAGAGACATCCACCCTATGGACCAGATCGAGCTTCATAAGCAAACGGGTGAGATGGTCTATGCCACCTTGGCAGACAAGACCTTGGTGAATTATAGACTGCAGAACAGCTTAAACAACACAACATCACAGCTTGAGTTGGAGAGGGCATCCTCTCAAGCCAAGGACAATAGAATCAAGGCCCTGGAGGACATTATCATAGAATTCGGGCATGATCCCAATGATGTTAAGGCCATTCAGGAGGTCCTTAAACTGAGGGATGCAGATGTAGCTGCCATCAAAAAGAAGATGAAGATCCCACCAACCATACATCCGCAGACAGATGAAGTAGCCTAGCAAAGAAGAGATAAGGATATCACTGCGCTGCTTATGAACTTATACAAGGAACTGGTGGACACACAACAAAAGCTGCAAGATACAGAGAATACCTTAGAAGCAGCTATACAGAGGGGAGAACAAGGACAATCTTCTAAACCACCCACAGAGGTAATAAACCTAGAAGAGACCCATAAAGAAGACATCCCCCAAAAGCAGGCAGCAGAAACAGTTCCAGCTACAACAACTCCAGCCACAACAGATGTAGCTACCACAGAGCCAGTCACTGCAGCACCACCAAAGGAGCAGGCCGAGAGCCTGGATATGCAGAAGTTAAGGCAAGAAATTCAAGTGCTGGAAGCTCAAATGACAGAGCTAAATAAAGCCAAGGAAAGCTTAGCGAAAATAGAGGAAAAGTATGATAAGTCTAAGCAGAACATGGCTGAGAGGGAGAGGGAAGTAAAATCCCTAAGGAAGACAATCACAGAGCTGGAAAAGCAGCTCAGTTTTGATAAAGTGACAGCGGAGATCAAGCGGGTGATATGGACTGCCATTGGACAAGCAATCACTAACCAATGGGAGTACATTGATGCTATATATGAGCAGATAGGACTAATTGGCAAGGCAAAGAAAGAACTGTATAGAGCAAGAAATGCTCTAGGAGACATGGCCGACCTTGCCCCCAAGATGATCGAAGTCCTCAACTATAGGAATGGTTCTTAGCTGATAAAAATGGGAATTTCTAACAGAACTGAAACCATTTCCTTAATCAAAAGAACTACCACAATGAAAAACCTAATTCAGAACCTGGACAGGAAGGTCCATGATATGCAAGCAGATATACATAAATTCCAGAATAGGTTTACAGCCCTGCAGGACAGAGGGCTCCCCAGCTTGGAAGAATCAGGAAAGCTTCTCTCTTATGAGAAGTACATCAAAAGAATAAGCACTTTTTCAGCCATGCAGATTGCTAAGGCTTCTGGGTCATCTACAGCAGGCCCATTAACAGGACAAGTTCTTTTTAATAAATTAGATAATTTGTTTTTTATTAAAAATGAGGTAGCACATTTATTTGATAAACCTCCCGATTTCTATAAGTACACAGAAGCTGATGATACCATAGGGTCGATTTTGAGGCACCAGCTTCCTCCTCCAAACACTTGGCAGGACTTGATACAACTACTCTTGAACCAAGGCTGAGTAGGCAAAAGTTTTGCAGCAGTACAGTCCACATTGCATCCATAGGTGGCCAAAGCCATGTCAGCAAGTAAAAAGACACTGAGCCAACTCAGTACAGGTACTCGGCATCAACAGCAACATCAGCAGGTACAGGTGGCAGAGTCAAGAAAGATACAGAAAATCAGAAGTAACAAAGCACTTCAATGCTTCATTTATGAAAAAGCAGCGCAGTTAAGTCCGCAGCACTCAGAGGGCAAAAGGCTATCCTGACAGCAGTTAAAGGCTTTTACTATCATTTATACTTGTAATAACTTCTCATCTGCTTTATCTATACAAGTGTAAGAGATATTTTCCTCTCAGATGACCTCATTCCTGAGATATTTTTGTATGTAAACTTCTATATATTCCCCCTCGCGTTTGTTTTAGAGGGGTTGGACTCCGGATGGAAGAAATTCTCCTGATATCTTCTCTGTAACTCGGATATTGTAAACTTTCAGACAGTTTAATACAAAGGCAGTGGGATTTCTTCAATGGCGTTTGTCTGTTGATCTCTTGATGGTGTGTGGCTCAAAGTATCAAGATTCCTGTGCATTGCGTGGTTCAAATAAGTTTTCCTCATGACTCTTTTTCTTGTCTGTGTTTCCTGTATTCCATATGTTTCTCATACTTCCTGTACGTTTGACCTCTAGATAGTAAGGAAAAAGAATAGTCTCAGGACTTAGTCACTGGCTACCCTGAGCTCAATCAAGTCTATCTCATATGTTTTCTTCTGATAAGGGATTTAAAGAGTAATTCTTAACTGCTACCTTTAAAACCATATCATCACTGTGTATTGTTGTTTCAGGAATTCAAGTAATTGCTCCTAAATAACAATTCTTCTTTCATAAACATGCAGCTTGAGTAAGGAAATCTTAACTGCTCATTACTAGTTGTATTCACTTCGCACTCTTTATTTACAGTTGTTTCATGCAATGCACACAGGCCCTGTAACTTATCCACTCACCAAAAACAAGATTTCAAGAGAAAACTGTCCCAGACCCCATTGCCCAATGGATTAACTGCACCTGCTGATATACTTTAAAGGAACAGAAACATCCTCCCAACCAAACACAAAAACAAACAAAATATTCACCCCATAACTAGCCTAAAACCTTCGCTGAAAGTAGTGTCAAAACCTCATAGAGAGAGCCCTCTCTGACTGCAGTTAGGCTAGAAACTGTAGCCCAAAGAATGGTTAGTGGTTACCCCGGCCGTATTCTCTTAGGAGTCAAAGAGAACAACCTGGGTGATAACATAAATGGCGACTCCACTGGGGACTTCAGGTTTTAAAGCTCTGAATATCTGTCAAGAAATTGCACTCACAGTCTGAATATCAGTTAAGACACCTTAAGGTAGAGCTGACTCAAATTGTCTTTCATACAGACACACAGATTTTTAGAGCTCCTGTCCAGTCCTTGCAACACAAAACTTTCATAAAATCTTACAGGACTAGCCCAGAAGCTGGCTCCCAAGAAGAATTTCAGGTACACAAGGGCACATCCTGACCCTAATCCTCCCCCAATCTTCGAAAATCCCAATACCATCCCTATATTTGTTAGGAACCAGCAGACACAAGATCATTTTGCTGATATCAGTCTACAGCCAGAGCTTCCTAACTTAATCCCCACCCCAGTCAAGGTCCTATTCCGCTCTACCCCTAATTCCCCTAGTTCCCCATCAACATCCCAAAGTTCTCCACCAGTCCCTCCTTTTCCCATACAAGTTCCCTTGTCCCACACTGTTATACCCTCAATACCTCTTACCCCTGTGATATCTGTTGTTCCTCTCATCCCAGTTGTCCCAGTTAACCCCCAGAATCCACCAAATATGGCTAGGTATGTACCTCTGCAATTACCTGCCAATCCAGTGGCTTTACCTCAAGACTATCAAGCCAAAATAGCATACTTTGACTCCACTGGTCCTTATTCTGCCATCCAGCATGCTAAGAGAATGCAAGATCACTTTGAAAATTATGAGATAGATGATGAAACGGTAAGGATGAGAATATTTGTCCAAAGCCTGACAGGGGATGTGAGAACATGGTTTAGATCTCTGCCTGCAAACAGCATCACAACCCCTGATGAGCTCTACCACTCCTTTACAAATAGATGGGAGAAAAAGAAAGACCCTTTACACATACTGGGTGAGTATGATATGATTAGAAGAGGTCCTCAAGAAACAGTGTTGGAATATTGTGCTAGGTTCAATAATGTCTATAATGCTATACCTCAAAATCTGAGACCTCCCCCGGATTTAGCCTTATACAAATTCCCAGATGGATTTGACCCAGATATGGCCTATCAATTGAAAGAAAGAGTGCCTCAAACCCTTGAAGAAGCTCAGAGAGTTGCTGTCACAGTTGAAGCAAATCTGATTGCCAAGAGGAACAGGGCTAAAACAGAAAAGAGGGTTGTTTTCAAGGAAGAACCCTCTGCCTTGGACCAGAAATTGGATGAAATAATCTTTGGTATGAAGAGGTTAGGGGATAGGGTAGAATCTGTGGAAAGAAAGTCCTCATGGGAAGCACCATCAAACAATCCTAATAGGAATCCAAATTTCAGGAGGAACCAAAACCCTAGTGGGAGCAAAACTAGCAATGACCCTGAAATAAGACCACCTTTCCAGGAAAACTATGCCGAGGAATCCACATCTGAAGAACAAGCAGAAGACACTCATATCCACCTAATGGGACTTGATAACAAGCACCAAGTCTTCTTGACTCAAGAGGATCAGGATGAGGAGGATATTAAACAATTTCAGACCAGTTCAGGGGAATCATTTGATTTCAAACAAGGCTATGATACTGCAGTCTATGAGGTTCATAAACAATACAAATTGAGAAGTAGGACTGTAAATGTCACACAACCTGACAAAACAAAGGATAAAACACAGCCCAAAAGTGCCATAGCAGTGGAGCCAAACAATACAAATGATTCACCCACAGCAGAAGTAACTATCGAAGATGTCACTGAACAAATTCTAAATTCACCACTTCCACTGTTTGAAAAGCCTCAATCAAGCAAAGGGCTTCAAGAGATGATCAGAAATCATAAATCTCCAAATCAAGAACAAACCTTAGCAGATAAAGAAAGTAAGCTCATCCACACTACCAAAACACAAACAGAAAAACCATTTGATTTGGAAACTGAGATTGGAAAACTGAAAATAACTATACCTCTGGCAGAGTTAGCCAAAAATGAGATCTATAAACAGCAAATTCAGAGATCTCTACAACTCACCCATAACAAAAGCAAAGATAATGTGGATAATTTCAATGTGTTGGATGACACCCCTGAATTGCTTTTTGGACCAGAGGTTGATGGAAAGGTAGCAGGCTCAGGAATCTTACCCTTTTATGTCAGCCTGCATGTGCATGACAAAATATTACACAATGCAATGTTTGACTCAGGGGCTTCTCACAACTTAATGCCCAAATCTGTCATGGAAAGATTGAATTTGGACATCACTAGACCATACAAGGACCTTTTTTCATTTGATTCCAGCCAAGTCAAGTGTCTAGGCCTAATAAAGGACCTATGTGTATCCTTGGTTCAGTACCCAAACAAAACAATCCTGATGGATGTAGTTGTGGCTGATATTCCACCTAAATATGGGATGTTGCTGTCAAGATCATGGGGAGCTAAGCTCCAAGGGTCTCTCCAATTAGACATGTCTTATGCTACTATCACAGTCTTTGGTCAACCCAAGAGGTTGTATAGAGAGTCACTAATGAAATACATGGTCAGTAGTACAGAAAAGCCTCAAAAGTTTCCCATTTATGCTGTCCACTCTGACATAGACTCATACATCTTTTACAATGACAGTAAAAACAGCAACATTAAGGAAGAGGACCCTCATATTCAAGCACAAATTGAATCAAACAAAGGTAATATTCAAGACCACAAAGCAAACATGGACGAAGCAACCATAATTGAACAAGACAATGAAAAAGGGGCTTTCCTAGAAAACAAAACAATCTCACCAAGTAAAGAGGATGTCAAGAAAAACAAGCCAATCAATCAGCCCATCCTACAAATCACCAATTCATCCCACACAGACCTCATTCAAAACCCCCTAGAAAAGGAAATCTTATGGTTCCTAGAATTTGATGGATCAGTTAACAAGCTAGGGGCAGGAGCAGGAGTGTGGGTGCACAATAAAGAGGGTAGCCATGCAGAAGGAATAGCCTACAGACTAAATTTCAGATGTACCAACAATATGGCTGAATATGAGGCCCTTTTATTAGGCCTCAAGTTGGTACATTCCCTGCAAATTACTAGAATATCAGTCCTAGGAGATTCAGACTTGGTCATCCAACAGGTTAAAGGCAATTTTGTTACTAAAGACAACAGACTTAGGTCTTACAGAGCTGCTGCCACTCAGTTGCTTAACTCCCTTGCTGACTTCCAGATCACCAAAATTCCTAGGACCCAGAACCTACATGCTCACAGCTTAGCCATGTTTGCAAGTACTTGCAAGCTGCCTTTTGACCCCAATCACCGTTTCACAGCTGAGGTAAGATACAGACCATCAGTCCCAAACAACATAAAAGACTGGCAAGTGTTCGACAATGATGCACAAATCAAAAACTTTCTGAATTTACAGGAAGAATTTTCAGGCCTGAACATAGATACTCAACCAGCAAGTCAATCACAACTACTGGAGCCAGCAAGTCAATCACAAATACTTCATCTAAATCACAGCCAAGCACTCTCACCCAAAACAGTCTACCAATTGCTAAATCCTACAATTTTCAACCAGGATAACATTCAAGAAATCCAACAGATTAAGTATGAACAGATACCTGAGGGTGAAACTGAAATGATACAGCTAAAGAGCAACCTCCTGCCCATAGGCTTAGCTCCATTGGAAGACATGTTTGATTCTAATGATGTCCCTAAAAAACCAAAATTTGAACCCCTAAACACCACCATTGAAGAACACAACATAGGGACAGTCCAAAGCCCCAAAATCATAAAACTATCAGCTACATTACCTCCTGACCAAAAGCCCAAATACATTGATTTGTTTAAAGAATTCCAGGACGTGTTCGCATGGAGTTATGAGGACCTCAAGTCCTATGACACCTCGGTTATACAACACACAATCCCACTCAAACCAAATCAGAAACCCTTTAAACAAAAATTAAGGAGAATAAATCCCATGCTCCTCCCGGCAATGGAGCAAGAAGTCCAAAAGATGTTTAAAGCAGGCATAATAGCACCAATCAGATTTTCTGATTGGATTTCAAACCTAGTCCCCACAAGGAAGAAAACAGGTGAGATTAGGCTCTGTGTGGATCTAAGAAACCTTAACCAAGTATCATTAAAAGACAACTACCCCTACCTAAAATGGACCACATATTGTAGAGAGTAGTAGGGGCTTCAAGGATTTCCTTGCTGGATGGATTTTCGGGCTTCAACCAAATTCTAGTCCATCCTGATGACCAGGACAAAACTGCATTCACAACCCCATGGGGAACCTTTAAATATGTTAAAATGCCTTTTGGTTTAAAGAATGCAGGGGCCACTTTCCAAAGAGCAATGGATATTGCTTTCTCCAAAGAAATTCATGACTTCCTAGTCATCTATTTGGATGACCTTACACCATTCTCCAAATCAGACCAAGAGCATATAAATCATTTGAGACAGATCTTCCTAAAATGCAGAAAATATGGGATCTCTCTGAATCCAAAGAAATCCTTGTTTGGTCTAGAAGAAGGTAAACTGCTGGGTCATATTATCTCCAAGGATGGCATCAGAATTGATCCAGATAGAATCCAAGCCATTCAACACATGCCCCATCCTAGAAACATAAAGGAATTACAAGCCTTTTTGGGAAAAATCAACTTTCTAAGAAGATTTATCCCAAACTTAGCTGAGCTTAGCAGATTGCTTAACAACATGCTGAAAAAGGATTCTAAGGTTAAATGGACAGTAGAGGCTAAACAAGCCTTTGAGAGCATCAAATTTGCCCTTACCCAAACTCCTGTCCTAACTAGCCCTCAATTTGATAGGGACTTCATCATATTCTCCTTTGCATCTGAACATACAATAGCTGCAGTTTTACTTCAGAAGGATGATTTAGGAAATGAAAAACCCATAGCCTTCTTTAGCAAAGCTCTAAGAGATGCCCCCCTCAAATATCAAATCATGGAGAAACAAGCCTATGCCTTGGTCAAAGCCATAAAAGACTTTAGGATTTATATCCTTTATTCTCACATAATTGCCTATGTACCAAGCCCAATTGTCAAAGATATACTTACACAAGAAAATTTGGAAGGGAGAAGAGGCAAGTGGATAGCAAATATTTTGGAATTTGACATAGAAATAAAGCCTACCAAACTCATTAAGGGGCAGGGCTTAGCTAAACTAATGTCTGAAACAAACTTCCAAGCCCTTGACATTAACCAATTAGACAGTGAACAGGAGCTGGCGACTCCAAAGATCAATGTAGCCTTTGAGCAATCCCCTTGGTATTCTGATATCTGTTATGTATTGCAAAACCTGTGTGCTCCCCCAGGACTGTCTAGAACTAAGAGTAGGTTTGTCAAAATGAAAGCCTCAAAATTCTGTGTCATGGAAGAAAATTTGTTTTGGAGAAACCATGAGGGCATCTTGCTAAACTGTCTGATTGAAGGTGAAGCCAACAAAATCATGGAAGAATTTCATGCAGGAGAATGTGGTGGACATCTTTACTGGAAATCCACTGTGAACAAAATACTGAGAGCTGGATATTACTGGCCCACTATCTTTTCAGATGCCAAGAGATTTACCACTGCATGTCACAAATGTCAAATGTTTGAAGGAAAGAGACAGCTGCTGCCTCTACCCCTCAGACTGATTGCAACAGAGAGACCATTTCAGCAATGGGGCTTGGATTTCATTGGTGAAATCAATCCCTCCTCTTCAGGCCAGCACAGGTGGATTCTTACAGCAACAGATTACTTCACAAAGTGGATTGAAGCAATCCCATGCAGGCAAGCAAATGACTCCACCATTATGCAATTCTTAGAGACAAATATTCTGGCTAGATTTGGATGCCCTGACAAAATAATAACAGATAATGCTGTTGCATTCAGATCTAAGAAAATGGTCAATTTCTGTCATAAATTTCATATTACACTGGGCCACTCCACAGCATACTATCCCCAAGGCAACAGGCTGGCAGAATCCTCAAACAAAAGTTTGGTGAATATGATCAAGAAAATATTAGAGGAAAACAAGAAAAATTGGCACAAGAAACTAGTCAATGCATAATGGGCAGACAGATTAACAACTAAAAGATCAATTGGGGTCAGCCCATATGAGTTAGTCTATGGTTTAGAGGCTAAATTTCCTTCATCATTAGGAATCCCTGCTATGAAGATACTCCAGGAGTGCCAAGCTGAGCCAAATGACATGCAAAGAAGAATAAATCAGATTATATGTTTGCAGCAAACCAGGGAGGAAGTTTATAAAAGAGTTCAAGTATTACAAGAAAAGCTAAAAAAGGCCTTTGATAGAAGGACCAAAGCAGAGGATTTCAACATAGGTGACAAGGTCCTCAAGTGGGATTCAAGAAGAGAGAGTAAGGGTAAGCATGGAAAGTTTGACTCTCTGTGGAGAGGACCATTCCTAATACAAGCAGTACAAGGAAACAATACCTACTTTCTGCAAAATCTGGACAGAACTGATTTAGAGGAAGGGCCTGTCAATGGCAGGATGCTCAAGCACTATTTTGATTACCTTCAATAAACAGAGCTGACCTGCCTTTGTACATAGTTTGTTGTGTATAATGTTGTATATATTGTTTTGTTTGAAGCATGAAGAGAAGATCACTTTCTGAGAGGCATGGCAGATAAGGAATAGGATGGAAATACATTTGAGGAATCCAGGGTAACAGAATTCCAAAGTTTCAGAGAAGCAGCCAAAGGACCCAGGCCCACTGACCTGCTGTTCTTGGTCTTTCCAAGAGAAAAACCATCCCCATGTGGAGCCACTGTTGGATACCTATACCAATAGGTTTCATATTTCATGATTGGATATCAAAGGTCCAAATATGCTCTGCTTTGATAATGCAAAGATCCCATATTTTCCTAGAATGACAGTGTCTCTCTCAGCTTTCATAAGGACTCAATTTTGATGGATGGTCCAACAGTCTAAGCTGGATCAAGCCATGTTTTAAATTTCCATGTTATAGAATAGAGAATGGTATCTGTCCAAACTGTTTAATCTTGGCAGATCAGTAGCTAGGTAGAGAAGCAAAGGTTCCCAACTGCTTAATCTGGGACCTTGGAAGGAATAAGGGTTGCATTAGATAGTGAATGGAAACAAAAAAGCCAGTGAAAAGAAAAGGCATTCAAAGGGTTGCAAGTCCAAGTGCACCCTCCAAGAAGGAATAAAAAATGCTAGGAAATCTAGTTGGGTAAGTAGATGGGGTTGCAGAAAAGTTGTCTCTTTCAAGATCAAAATTGCTGAAACATCTACAAGAAAGGCAACACACTGGAGCTTGACTAATTCCCCTGTTTTCATGTGTATATTACTCCTTACTAACACCCCATCATCCACTGGTTTATATAGCAAACTCAAAGGTTTTGTCATGATAGTAATGGCCTTCAGAAGCCACATTTTTTGTGTAAAAATCTTTTCATTTTCATTTACTCTTGATTACAAGTTATTTTCAGAGAAAACTTTGTTGAATCAGCCCTCACCCATGTTTCCTCCATATTAACAGCTAACTCTACTATTCTAGCCCCCTATACCCCTTTATCCCTATTATTATAAACACCATGGTGTATAAACCCCACAATGCAGCATAAATATCCCCTCCCTGGCACTATAGCCATAATATTTTCTCCCTGGGACTTGAATTGACACCTGGTCAAGGTCAAGAACCCATGACTCACCTTTGGCTCCACATCCAACCAGTTTCCCTACCCAAAGGGCCATTTTGCCTTAAAAGACCTTGAAAAACCTTGAAAAAACATTGAAAAACCTTCAAAAACCCATAAAAATTACTCCAAGGAGTGGAAAACCTTATAAAATCACCCTTCCCCGCTTTATCCTAAGGTCGGGGGTTGTTCACTTGTTCATATTGCATAAATCATGTTTAAACCCCCTTTTTCCAAAGTTTCCGCCTTCAGAAATATTTATGTCCAAAACCATATATTAAACCCAAAATGTTATATTTTCTAAGGTTGGCCGACTAAACACGTTCTACAAAGAAAAACATTTGTTTATTGCTCGCCCAGGAGCATTACAGGTCGTGCAGGTTGCCCGCCCGACCACCGTCCGATCGCACCTGATTCAGATCTACGACCGAGGTTGATTTCGGGCAATCCCGACGTCCGCACGTTAACCAAAGCCACTGCTACCGTTCGCGCAAGTTGGGCGCCCGACGACCGTCCGATCGCCCGCCTCCAGATCCACGGCCATTATCCATATCGGAAGGCCTTACGTGTCTGACAGATACCTTCCGATATCTGT
>APFE031649702.1:107397-119359 GCA_000404065.3 Pinus taeda | reverse complement strand
TTTCATATAGGAATTAACAAATTAAAATGTTAATTTTATTTGTCTTATGTGCTAATGAAGGGAGTCTGCGAGCCTTGTGGGAAGAGATAGTATTTGTTAAGGTAGGAGGGATACTTTTTATGAGATATAATCAATTTAAAATGCTTTCTAGGATGATGATTTCATAATTACCCTTAATTTAATTAATTACTAATGCTTATTAATATTTGTCTAGAAAAAAATTCAATTCCACTAAAATTTTGAAGTCAATGATTGGCTTAGTGCATATGGTCCTATCCAAGTGTGAAGTCAATGTTTGGTTTACTATATTTGTATTTTTAATTTATTCAACTTATACGTGGTGAGATTATGGTGAGAATCCTTGTCATATATTGACAATCGTTGGTGAATAAGGTGTCATGTCTCTACCCGTGGGGTTTTAGGCCACAAAATTGGGTCTTAACCTTCAACCTCAATTTTATCTCAAACCAAGAGGAACCACGAGGCATACCATATATCAATGGAAACATCTCATCGAGAAGAATTTATCTAGAATGATCTTGACACGAGATTCCATGAATTTCCATGTCAAATTTTCCCTGGAAGGTCGAGGTAGATCCTGGTGCTGCTTGGGTTGACATCAATGACAACCACTTATCAAAAATTCTAGAGCCAGAAGGTATCATCTCCATCAGGGAAAAGATGCTTTGATCATGAGTAATCAAAGAATACCTGATCAAGTGGAAGGACTTACCAGAAGAAGAAGCTTCTTGGGAGACAAGAAAATTTCGTCAACAACATTCATCATTACGTATGCTTTGAGGACAAAGAATATTTTCAAGGGGAAGGATATTTTATATAAAATTAAATAAATTGTAGTTAGTAAGTAATTAAAGGGCATTATCAAAGATCATGCTCATTCACCAAGAGGTGTCGAGGGTTGTATTTAAGCCAAGGCCTCCCACCGTGTAATTCATCATTCACGTTTATTAATAAAAAAATATATTTAATGTCTAATGCCGAGTTTATCGCTCCATTCCCTCCAAAATATTTTGGGATTAAGTTTTCCCAAAGAAATTAATTTATTCCTTTTTGAAGTCACATAATTTTATTTTTTTGTTTTTATCATATTTTTGTACTTTTTCATGCCTTCACTATTTACCTCCTTCTCTTTAAGTGATCTTTTTGTATCCTTACACTCCTCATCAAACTAGGGATTGGTTGGAAAAGTGTTTGAAATTCTCTTCATTGGCCGAGATCTTTTGCACACATTTAAGGCCTTGTGGATTAAAGGGATTACCATACTATTGCCAATGTTCTCTATTATTGGATTGCCTTCTTCACTTTCTAAGTTGACTTTTTCCACCTGAAATCGATGTTCCAAAGAAGCAACAAAGAGCTCTTGATTTTCCTTATTCATAACGACTCTACCATTTTCATGAACTTTCTTCTGTTTATGATGGTTTTTATCTACCCGCATCCCACTTGTGTGCATGGCCAACTTAATATAGAGAGGCATATGATCTTATTTCAACTCAATACAAAAAGCTTCAATATTGAACTCTGATAACTTCGAAATAAAGCTTTGGGAGAAAATCACATAATCCATAATACTTTGACCATTGTAAGTTTTACATGTAATTTCATGAAATCGAGGCCAAGCTTTCATGCCATTGAAAATTACCATGTCATAGAGGTTACATAAGCCTAACAATTCAACACCAAAGTGGGAAACACTCCCTTTTCCATCCTAAGAAGACCTTTCCCACGTGTGATCCTCACTCCCATTTATTCAAATAAGATATTTGTCCTTATTCTCATCACTACCTAACTGCATAGGCTGATTGTTTAATGTCCTTGCATTAAATCCACCGACCAAAAATATATCTCCCAGAGCCTTGAAGGCACAAATGTCTTTTTTTAGAGTAGCATAAGGGTCTTCACTATCTAAGTTTTCCTTCTTGTAGAACTTTGAATTTTTTGGAGCAAAGTAACAAGCAACCAACCTAATTGTTGCATTGTTGTCTATTATATTAAGCCATATACATTGCTTATTTGGGTCCCCTTTTTCCACTTTTAAAATTCCACTCCAACTTTCTCTTATTAGAACTGTTGGATAACATCTACAATTCAAACTTACCATGTTTAGATACCTTCGAGGGGCCACAAATCCCTATTTTTTATTTTTTAAATGCTCATTTATTTGAGCTTTCCCATTTTTTAGCCATGCCCGTTTCCCTGCCTCCCTTGCTGATTTCACTTTCTCCCATTCCTTCCTTCGCTCTTCTTATTGCTCAAATGTCAAGTCATCATGGAGGTAAATATGAGTACCTCTAAGCATCCCCCTATTCTTTAGAATAGCCATCTTATCCTCTATACTTTGGAAAAATAACTCTCACATGTCTACGACTTCCATTTTCTGTTTTCCTACCAATCTTGTTTGCCTATTGAATATAGCCTGACCATTTCAACTCTTCCTTGAAAAAGCCCCTGACTAACAAATTTCTTCTCTCTTTCTCTCCAAATTCCTTCAACCTTTGATAATTACATTTGTAGCCTTGACCTGCCTATGTTTTTCTTCTCTTACTTGCCTCTTGATTTTCTTCTCCATGATTTCCTTTTGCTCGGTTGATGGTTCCTTTACCACTTATGCCCAAGATTTATCCTCTTCCATTTGTTGTTTTAGTTTGATTTCTCTAAACTCCATGTTTGCCAAAGCTAAATGGAACTCTTCTATATTTTTTTTGCTGCCAATGTTCTGTGCCTCTGAGCATTTTTTTTTGAACTACCTTGGTTTTCTCTAGTTCTTGTCTCAAAGTGATCAACTGTTGCTGCCCTCTTTCCATAATGTTTTGCAAATTTATTTTCTGCTCTTTGAGAACCTTGTTTTCCATTTCAAGTTTCTGACTGACTACTAACATTTATTTTATCTTTGAATCTTTATGTTGTTCCTTTGATTCAATAAGCTCAATTGTTCTTTGCATGTTCACGAGCTCGACTACATAAAGCTCCAATGACCACAAAAGTGAAGTGGTTGTGGGGGTGTATGTGTTCTTACTACTTTCTTCTTTGTTTTCTACCAAGTATTCTCTTTCTCCTTGCTTTAGCCTATACTACCTTTTCTTAGGCTACACCCCTTTACCTTTTACCTTATCCACCCCTTGACTTCCCTGTTCTTCCTCTAATGAGTTCATTTTAACAATGGAAGTTGTCTTGTTATGGTTGATTTTTTCTCCATGCTAGTTTCATTTTTTTAGCTTGTTTACACCTTAATATCCCTCAACACTACTTTGCATTCACAAATATCATTCTTTCACTTGGTACCAAATGTATCAAATGGAACACACCCTATCCCTCTTACATTCTCTGTCAAAATGTTAGGTTTAAGACCTAGAATTTGAAGAGGATGAATCCATGGAATGCTCCGACCTTCCTCATAAAGCCTCCTTAAAACAGAACCCATTGCTTGGTTCTAGAAAATGTTTGATGTTTTATGGCCAACTGAGGTAAATCTCCCTAACTCTAGGCTACATGGGTGCTTGTTTTCCCCTAAACCAAGTTCTTTATCTTCATTGGACCCTTTTTTCCCCATGATTAAGATAGATAGACAAGCACAATATATATAAAAAAAATAGACAAGAAAGATGTAGGTCCAACCTATTCCTCATGACGTGCCTGTAGAAATCGGTCTCTACCCTACTCGTCACTACTACTGTTGATATCTTCCTACTCCAGGAACTCTGCCTGTCGCTACTTTCCTATTCTAGAAACTTTGTTATCCGCTACCTGTTGTTGCCTACCTCTTCCGAGAACACTGTCTTTTGTTTCCTGCTTGCTAAGGTTGCTCTAAGGAACATTGCATGTTGCTACCTTCATACTTGCTAAGGAATCCTGCCTATTACTGCCTTCCTACCTTCCTACTAAGGTTCGCTTCCTATCGCTACCTGCTGAGAAATTCAAATCTTCATAATTGTGCTAAGGAAATCATGATCTAAAGTGATAGTTGATGGATGGAACTGTGTTTTTGGTTAACATTTTTTAGTTTCTGTTTTGAGAATCTAAGCAAATGGTTACTTTTGTATCACTAAAAGCTAACGCCAAGTCCCTAATAAAATTTATAATATGATATTTGTTTCTGATGATTTTTGTTTGAATACTAGTAAGAATTGTCATACCTTCATTTACTCTATTAAGATTGAAAATTCAATATGCAAATTAGAAATTTAATTTACCCCCCATTGATCAACAATCCCCATAAAACAACACTTGAACTTATTTTAACATATATTTTCTCCTTCTCTTGTCTTTCGCCTCTACTTCCCATATGTTTTAAAACTCATTTTCGCTATTCCTTGTGTGATACAATAATCTTGCAAGAGTCCTTTGGAAACTATGCATTTTACCCATTAATGAACCATTTTATGTTAATTACTAGTTGATTTTTGTGTCTTCTCACTATAATGTTATTATTTGCAAGGTTTAAACAATAAATTTCCAACCAAATGAAAGGGTAGGCAAGCATCAATCTCTAGAGGGAGAGGAGAAAAACCCTCATTCAATCATTTTCTTAGACACCTCTTATAGGACCAGGGAGAAATACTAGTGGGAATGGAGCCAAATTCAAAGTTACTTCAAGGATGGTAACTTCAAAGAAGAATATGAAGAAGTTGCAAGCTTTATCGACATCATAAGGTCATAATTACATAAAGTTGTTACTTGGCTATCTGTTCTTCCCTATTATGACTTTGTAGGTTGGATCATTACTTGTCCTAAGCTTCAAATGTGCACTATAGTCAATTCTTATAATAGTATTGTAGGGTCATTTAGACCAGAAAACATTCATAGCATGAATACATTATCACCACCAAAAATGAATTTAGATTAGCAATTTATATAGAAATTTGAGGAAAAATAAATAATTGAGGTAGAAACCTCTATGTCACTGATAATTAAGGATTGATGGTATAATACAAACACCATCAAGGATGTTCAAAATAAACTTTATACTATCCATTAATTTAGATGTTATCACTTAAAAACTACACACTCAAAGGTGGAATTATGGCTAGAATGTGTGAAAGATTATCAAGATCAATGGTTCCCAAAGGTTAATAAATCAAACATTCACAAGAAAAGGATTTATTGTTAACAAACACACTTTAATTAGTCCATGAAAATCCACTCTTTCAGGTTTGCACAGATCCCAACAACTATTTCTTCGAATGCCATGTATATCTCTAAGAAGTGAAAGTTGGGAGGTCCATGGGGAAAGTCACCTTAAATGCTCCATGTCAGGTGGAAGTACAAGGTCAGGTGCCTTAGTCTCAAGCCTATACAACAATGAGGAGAATTTATGGAGCCATAAAAGGGCTCCTTTTGTGTCCCACCAATATTAGAGGCTCACTCAAATATAAAATCTCACCAATGAACCAAATTGGGACAAGCCATGGACCTTGGCCTATAAATACCACTGAATTAGGGACCATTTAGAAGAGAGAAGTCATTGCAAGGTTATGCTACCCAAATATCCTCCCAATTGGAATTTATTTGTAATCTTGGATCTCATCATTGAAGAGTGTCCAATAAACTTCTTGAGGAGATATTACACATGCAAGAGAGGGAATGGAGAAACCTCTTAGGTGGTATCCCTTTAGGTTCTTGGAACACCCCTTTGTATTTATGCAAAAATACCTCCAAATGATATTTATATTATTTGGTACATCCCTCTAGGGATTCCTCCCCTAGTTGATTCTCTCTTAAGAAGATAAAACCATACTTCTTCCTAGAATTGATCAACTTTTTAGCTTGGTTTACACTTACCAAAGAGATCTTCAATTTATATTTCTTTGTGTTGATGATGAAATATTTACCATCCTTCATAAAGTGGTACTAGTTTTCTCTCTACATGGAGATCACATCCCATATATACATGTATGGGATTCCCAACACTATACCAAACACATTTGAGGGTACTACATCTAACTCCACTTCCAAAACAAAATATACACATATAGAAAACTTAATCTTACAATGTTTAGTGACTTTGATCTCTATATCCTTATTCACCCATCTCAATGGATATATGCTCAGAAGATCATTAACCTCAAACCTAAGCTTGTTAACCAAAGTGTTTGTTATGAGCTTGGCATGTGAAATAGAACTGAATAGAGCATCACATTTGGTATTTTTGACTTGGGTATTAATATGAGAGAGTTTTATCTTCTTCTCTTCCATGTGATAAAGGCTACTCAGATTCACTTCCTTCTACACTAAAGTGAAATCATTATTCTCATCCTAGTTTACCAAGCTACTCTTACCTGGTTTCCCAAATTCACGCCTAACAAGTTCTTCTTATTGATATCCTTCTTACTATTATTTGCATTCAACTCTAGATGTCACTTTCAAAACTTATTTATGGTGTGACCATCAATAGTGAAATGGTTGCATTGGTTGTTTGGAGCCTTGCACTAATGTGCAGTCACTATCATCTACTTAAATTTTCCTTTCCACTTCTACTTTCCCTCCTTGGAAGCATCTTGGTGGTATTTTTGTTTAGAACCACCTATCTACTTTTTCTTATAACCTATGTTCTCCAAGTAGTGTGCTTAGACACATGCCTTATCAAAAACCTAGATTTGAAGACCATCACTTGTTTTTACAAATTGATTGGTAAACCCCCCAAACACTTGAGGAGTGTGTCTAGGTTCTTGAGAGATACCTATTGACATCACCATCTTCCTAAATTTTGTGATGTACTAGTGCACACTCTACCATTTCCTCTCCCTAAAATGATGCCAACAAATACACCAGTCCCCTATACACCCAATAAGGTAGAATAAAGACTTGACAAGGTTTTAAAATCCTCCCACTCAGTTAATGGTGGATCACTATCCCACCTAAGCGTCTCCATGTTCGGTTTCCTATCAGGTTAGTGCATGTCCCTCTAGTTTCATTCATGCATATAATTGTTTTCCTCTTCATCTATATAATAATAATATTAGTAATAATAATGTAATTTTAAGGTGATGGAGACACCCAAACACAAAACTGGTGAAGGAGACCACTTGTTTATGGGACAAGGGACTTACCTCTACACAGTGATTTTACTGCTAAAGTATATAGATGTGTATATAATCTAACCCACTCTATATTTGAACCTATGACCTCTTATGAGGAAACACATGTTCTTAACCATTAAGCCAACCAAGTTGTTCTTAACCATTATAAAAATTGGAATACACTTATAGCTGTTGCAATCAATGATTCAAATTAACAAGATCAATCACACATCGATAAGGATTGATGCCCACTTTTTCTTCTTGTTCCCTCAAAATCTAGCAGGCCTTAGAGAGGGCCACCCTACAAGGCTAAAACTAGACCAATTGACAACAATGGGGTAGTGGCCCATTGTTACCACAGCCAAAACCTCCTACTATTTATGTATTTTCACCAAAGGGAGAATTCCCAGTATGTGATAAGGTAACCTGATGGATATTATAGGGTTAGGGTACAAGGTGATTCAACAAATCCTTCTATAAGAAAGGCACCATTTAGGCTCAAGCCTCCAATAGGAGGAAATTCGCTTTCTTGATAGACACATATGAGATAAAGCACAAGACTTAGGGATTTGTTAGTAAGTTTAACGTTGGGATGGGAAAAGTTCAATAAAAGGAGAAAGGGTCTCAAATGATGATATCAACAAAGATCAAGACTCATGAAACCCTCAAACAAGCCTCTAAGTTAAAGCAAGAGTAGACTAGGGTTTTAACTTAGGGAAAACAACGAGGCAAGATATTTATGGACAAGATTTAAGTGGATGGTCACCAAAAGAAGAGAATTTGTGGAAAATACCCTCCTATTGATGTTTAGGCTCTCCAATCACAAAAAATTACCTTACCTAGTGTGGTGAAGTAAAATTATAAGTGCGGACACGAACGAATTCCTCTAGCCTGATGATGGGTCTAGCAAAAACAGATACATTCTATGGAATATTTTCTTAGGTTAGAACCAATTAAGAGGGCCTACCTCTTAGTCCTCTTATCCTGTTTGATGATGTCCTTTCTTGCTCACTCTAGCTATCTCTCACTTCCTTCTTCAAGCACCTGAAACAAGTAAACAACAACAAACAACAAACATGATAATAGACAAATTGTAATTCAACCTACTTAACAAAGTCAAAAAACATTAAGCCATGAATATGTAAGCTCAAAAATCATGTAGGAAATCAATCGATAGTTGCATATATTAATATCAAAGAGAGATTACAACCATTTGTCTTGACGTTGCAGTCCTCCTCTGACAAGACCAGGTTCCCACACACTTCTGCTAGCATTCCATGATGGCCTCAATCAACAATAGTTTTGAGGTTCTTCCCTTTAGGCTTCACTCCAAACAAAATCACACTTCTCCCTCACAAAAAGAGATAGCTACAACTATTAATAGCTTGCTGTCTACTCCAAACCAAAATAGCATTAGCACACCAATATCAACACTACTAACACTTCAACACTAGCTTGTGTTTGGGAAGAAGGGAGGTTTATGTAGGATGAATGGATGGGAAATGGATCCTCTTCTCATCGGAGAAGGGCTTATCCCTTGAGGTAGTTCCATCATTATAGGGGAAAGGAGCCCAAACTGACATCCTCGACCGTATTTGGCCAAACCATTTACCAGACTTCCATTGTGAAGCTTCTAGAGCTAGAAGCTTCGGCTCCTAATTTAAAAAACTTTCCATAACAAGACCGGTGCGATTGGAACACAACTCAGTCACTCCAATCAGTGCTATGGATAGTGCTAATCTCTGCACATCAACATGGGGGAGACAAAGGTCATTAGTGCTGGTCTTGTAAACTAAGAAAAACAGAAGTTTCAGGGGAAATGGTGCAAAATGGAATTGATCTACTCATGAAGAGGGACACAATGAGAGTTTCTTCATGAAGGAAAAACATGTGGGGTTCACTGTAGAGGTCCTCCAAGATCAAGGATTGGGGAGTACAAGGACAGTGACAAAATTTTGTGTAACAGATGCCCCCTAAAGTGTGAAGGTCGAGCTAGAGTGAGGGATGAAATGCTTTATAAATCAGTGTGGGGAACCAGTCTTCCATTGGAAAACCCGCAAGAAAGTACAGATACATATACATAAACTGATATCGCTATCAAATGATACATGAATTGCATCATGGACGCAACCATCCAGAGAATGATCATGTAAATGGATCCAGGTATGGGCATAGCCATCCGTCAAAGAGGATCATAATGAAACCAAGGTATGGTCGTAGCCATCCAATAGTGAGAAGGATCACATATGATAACTCATTGTCTGGTCACAGCTAGCCACCTGAAAGAGACATGCATATCATCATAACCATGTCACACTACTTCGCAACCTAGAATTTTGTGATCTGAGTCCAGGATTTTGCACTCCAACACGACCTGATCAAAGTACATATTCTAACATGTGAATAGATGTGTTGACATCGAACATGCTAGAAAGTCACTTGATTACCAGTCAATGATGTAAAATGTTAACAAGCACGAGAGGAACAACCAATAATGGCAATGGTCCTCAAGGTACTATCAGCACAATCCACGAAATGTGAATAGAGGAACTAAAGTAGAACACCCGTGAAATCACTCGATTAAAAGACAATGATGTGAACTTGTCATCAAGTGCAAAGAACTTGCCATTAGGGCATGTAAGCTCTAAGGTAATTGAAAGGCGACCATGTCAATGGAGGGCCATAATGAATCCCACATCATCAACCCGAGATGAGAGGATGCAAAATTATTTTGGATGATACAAAGAATCAGAGGTAAGTGGAACTGCAGAAGGGCAACTCTTGAACATATCAGCGACACAACTTGAAGTTGGGCAGCTTTTGGATCCACAGGATCGGTGGTCATGATGATGTGGTAGAGATCAAATGGAAGGCAAAAATGAACAGCCCAACCCAGGAAGGTCAATGATACATAGGAGGATTTCTTAACCTGACACGAAGTAGAAAGTTTCATGTTCAAGAGTGAGCTGCCGACACAACTGATAGATTCCCCAATTTTCCCCCACCATTTCTAGCAGGTACCCCAATTATTTTTAAATTGCAAGCTTGAAGGGGATAACATATGCTTGCACTGTAAGTTCATCCTTCGAATGAATCTGACCTAGTAAGTTTAACAAGCCCTAGGAAGGATAAGCTCATGTTCATCATGGTGACGAATCTGATGTCGTTTAATAGTTTAACGAGTTCGACAAAGGTGTAACTCAGTATCTTTTTCATGTTTAGAGAGTTTGAAAAAGACACATAAAATAAAACTCCACATGGTCCCTTTTCGTACATCTGTGTTTCTCGAGCCCAAAAAGGTAGAAAACAATACTTGAGAGAACCGCTTGACCATTTTAGTCAAGGAGTACCTTTTTCGTAAATAGTGCCTCCCAGCCCGAAAAGGGGTAAACTTATGCTGGGTGCATGACGTTTTGCATCTGTTAATGAGATAGAAATGACAAGGGCTCGACCATATTTTCATTTTTAAAGGTTCGGAAAAGAGCTGAAAGCAGACCCCCAATTTCATTTTCTTTTGAGAGTCAAAAGGGAAAAACACTGAGCAATTTTTTCATATGAGTCTAACGAGTCGAGAAAAGAGTTGAAACGTGACTCTCCATCATCGTTGAACATCCATCACCTGTCATTACACAAGTAAAGTAAAGTGTATTATCGATTTCTTTAGGCAAAACAGGTCAAAATATTTACAAAACCCTGATATTTTCATGAAAAAATGAATAAAAAAGGGGAAAAGTAAATATATTTTTACCATTTACCATTTTACCTTTGTTGTGAAGACTTTTTACTCACTTTTTCCCTAATTGTTCCGTAGCAGATTGCGGGAGATCTGGGAGGTCAATCGAGAAGCCGCCAGTTCAAGGTAACAGCTAAAGCCCTAAGCTCCATTTTCATGTCCTTTATTTCTGCTTTTAACCATTTTTTTGGTTTTTTGAGGAGGTTTTGGAAAAAAAAGTTCACCCTCGATTGGCACAATTTCCGAGCACGGAATTGCATCGGCTAAGGGTGATTAGCAAACCCATCCGGGCCGATCGGTGCAACTGTTTTTAAAACAGGAGTGCCAGTGCCATGGATAGGGAAAAACCTTATTTTCTAAAAAATTGACTGTTTAAACTTAAATTTTATGGACCAAGGATGATTGTTGACTCAAATTAATGGCTTTTGCAGAAAAGAATCGCTGAAAATGGTGGACTGGAAAGAACGGGAAACATGAAGATGTTGACACCCAGGCAATGAATGACCCAAATTTCCTAGAGGCTTTGAGGGCTTCTGGGTCCTCAAATTCTTTCTTACACCACGGATGCAGGCCTAGCCCGAGTTGCTCTAGTACCTGATTAGTCTTTGGGCATTAATTGGGAGATTTTTGTCATTGGCGACTAGGAGCTGGAGTTGGAAACTTCAGATATATAATGCATCACTGGACTGTGCCCCAGAGGGGAACCAGTGAACCTGTATGGGTCACGACCGATTGGGGCAAGCATATTTTCCTTGCCAGCCGAACACTGCCCTGAGGCCTTGAAATCCAAGAGTGGGAAGATAGGGATTTCCAGTGTTTGGTATCTGACACTAAGGGTGCTTCTGTTGACTATAAATAGAGTGGCAGGGTCCCAGGTGGAACATGAGACTAACAAGTTGAAGTTCCTTTATGCTATTGAATGCACAATGTTTGTTACCTATATCAATAGGTTTCATATTTCATGATTGGCTATAAAAGTTCCAAATATGCTCTGCTTTGATGATGCAAAGATCCCATATTTCCATAAAGAGACAAGGTGTGTCTGCATCTTGATAGAGACTCAAATTTGATGGATGGTCCAACAGCCTAATCTGGATCATACCATGTTTAAATTTCCTGCTGTAGAATAGAGAAAGAAGTCTGTCCAAACTGTTTAATCTTGGCAGACAAGTAGTACAGGTAGAGAAGAAAG
>APFE031649702.1:79576-103487 GCA_000404065.3 Pinus taeda | reverse complement strand
AAATAAAGGCTCAAAATGAGCTATTGAGGGCTGAGGTGTACAAACAGTTTATAGATGCTACACCAGCCATGCAAGAGACACTGATGTCTGTTTATGACATCCAAGAGGAGAAAATAATATTCAGTCATTTTAAGCCCAAGGGGCCGCATCCTAAGACAGCTGCAGACTTCATAAAGACAAGGGTGGAGGTCCTGGCTAGAGATATACATCCCATGGACCAAATCAAACTCCACAAGCAGGCTGGAGAGATGGTCTATGCCACCCTAGTAGAAAAGGCCACATTGGCCCATGAGCTGAAAGAATCTTTGAAAAACACTAATACTCAGCTAGACATTGAGAGGATGTCCTCCAAAGCCAAGGACAATAGAATAAAATCTCTTGAAGATATCATTGTTGATTTAGGGCATGATCCTAATGATCCAACAGGCATTAAGGGCCTCATAAAGAAAAAGATGATGACCTCAATGCATTGAGGAAGAGATTGAAGCTACCTCCCACTGAACACCCTCAAACAGCTGAGCTTCAAAAGAAAAAATAGGTAGAGGACCAGCTAGACCTCTTGCTGCAGCAAGATCAGAGGATCAGAGAATTGGAGAAAGAATTGGAAGAAGCAATACAAGACAAACAGGGAGAATCCACTTCCCAAGCTCCTCCAACTACTTCCACAACAACAGCAACATCAGGGGCAACAGTGGCCCTCACAACAGAAGCAGCAAGTACATCAGCACCTAAAAAGGACAATCCAAGTATAGAGGACCTAACCAAGGCTGTCAAAAAAATGGAGCTCCAGGCCGATGAAATAAAGAAAACCAAGGAGAAGTTGGCAGAGCTAGAGTCCAAATATGACAAGTCCAAGATAATGGTGGCTGAGCAGGGCAGAGAAATAAAGGCCCTCAAGGACAAGATAAAGGCCCTAGAAAAAGAATTGAATCTAGAAACAGCCATGGTCGAAATAAAAAGGATATTATGGGCTAAAATAAGCAAATCCATCACACAACAATGGAAATCAATAAAGACAACACATCAGCAGATGGAATTGCTAGGCCAAGCACACATAGAGATCAATAAGGCTAAAGCAGTGCTGGGAAACAGGCCAGAACAAGCCAATAGAATGGTAGACTTCCTGAACAGGCATGAGCAGGAGGAACTGACAGCCATGGGTATTCCCAACAGAACAGAAGCTGTCCTCCTTGCCAAGAAAGTGCTCACCCTCAGGAGTTATGTACAGGCAGTGGAGAGAAAATGTTATGAGATGACAGCAGATGTGGAGGAATTTAAGATCAAAATGGCAGAACTGCAAGCAAAAGGCCTGCCCAGCCTCTTAACTAGTGCAGGAAAATTGGTCTCCCAAGAGTAGTTTTCCAACAGAATGGTGACATACATTGAGAATCAGATTACTGCATCTGGCAGTACGTCTGAACAAACAGGGCCCCCCTCAGGACAGAGTTTATATGATAAATTGGGAGGCCTATTCTTTATTGAAAATGAAGTGAACCACCTTTTTGAGACTCCTCCTAAATTCTTCAAATATACAGAGGCTGATGAGACCTTAATAAAGATTAGGAGGCATCAGATGCCTAAGGAAGACTAGTGGCAATCAATGCTTCGAATTCTGCGACGGTAGCTCCAGCTGTCCACTCACTGTCAGCTCCAGGTCAAACAGAGGACAAACAGCAGGATAAAGTAAGTGTTAAAAGCATCTGAGTGCTGACTCAGCATGCAAACTATGACAGCTAGCCACAAGATAAAGAAATGCGCAAATTTTGGCGGTGTACCCTTAGCCAACTCCAAAAGCCACCAAGTCAACAGTCTCTGACTATTTTCTGATAGCTAAGGGACTAAAAGTAATCACAGCATTCACTCTCTCAGCGGCTAAACTCCAGCAGTTGGTTGAACATTTATGGAGCATTTATTTTCTATTCAGATATTTTCTTATGTAAAATTTGTATATATACTCCCCTTAGTAACGCATAAGGGGTTGGAAAATTTCTACTCTGAGGCATGTATACTCAGTACTTTCAGAAAGATTAATAGAAAGAGCAAATTCAGCTCAATGATTTCCTGGAACTCTGGTGTCTTGTTGATGATCTTAGTGCTGTTGCAGAATCCCTGTGTTGCCTGGTGGAATGATATGTTTCTTTAAACTTTACTCTATTTCTCTATGTTATTACATTTTCATGTTCCTTTCATATCTGGCAATAAAGAAAAAGAATAGTTCAGGATATGTGTTTTAGCACCCTGTGCTCAATCTTATATTTCTGTAAATGTTTCTTCAGGATTAAAATAAACATGAATTCTTAAATGCTCATGTTATATTTAGTTCTATGTTGTGAATGTTATCTAGAAATTCTTAAATGCTTCCAGGTAATGTTATCCAAGTAAAAATTAGCTTTCTTTCACCTCAGTTTATAGAAAGATTCTTGATTGCCTTTCTTATACTGAACATATCGTACCCAACCTCGATATCAAATCATTATTCCTCAGACAATTATCTTGCTCTGCAGCCTTTATTTACAAGCATCAACACAGTACACCAAAACAAAGGACCACTGACTCCATTGCCCAATGATAAGCAAGATTCTGGTAAGAGCATACACGTTTTTCTGACTAAACCTTTCCAACCAAAAATTTAAACCAAAATTTAAGCTTCACATCTAGCCTAAAATACCATCAGAACAGAGACAAATCTTAAAGAGAGAGCCCTCTCTTATTACAGTTTGGCTAGAAGCTGTAATCCAAAGACTGGTTAGTGGTTACCCCGGCCGTATTCCCTTAGAGTCAAAGGGAACAACCTGGGTGTTAACATAAATGGCGACTCCGCTGGGGAGATCAGGATCTAAAGGTCTGTATATCTACCAAGAGATTACACTCAGAATCTGAAAATCAGTTAAGAAACCTTCAAACTGCTCCCATGCAAACATCCGCAGCCTTAAGGTAGAGCTGACTCAGATATCCTTTATACCCAATACAAATACACATAATCTTTTAGAGCTCCTGTCTAGTCCTTGCTCTGCAAACCTTTCAGAAAAGTTTTAAAGGACTAGCTCAGAAGCTGGCTCCCAAGAAGGGTCTTCGGTACACTAGGGCTAATCCTGATCCCAACCCTCCTGCTGTCTTCGAAAATCCCAATACAATCCCCAGACTAATTAGGAATCAGCAGAAACAAGATAACCTTGCTGACCTTGGTCCAGAGGCAGTCCACCCTAACCCCATCTCCACTCCAATCAAAGTCCTGTTCCGTTCTACCCCTAATTCCCCCAGTTCCTCATCCACCTCTCAAAGCCCTCCACCCACATCTTCTTCCCCCACACATATCCCCTTGACCAACATTCTAAATCCTTCTATATCTGTCACCCTTGTGATACCTATCGTTCCTCTTGTCCCAGTTGTCCTAGTCAATCCCCAAAACCTTGCAAATATGGCTAACAGATATGCACCTCTCCAATTACCTGCTAATCCTGCAGCTTTACCTCAAGACTACCAATCCAAAATCTCATATTTTGACTCCACTGCACCTTTTACGGCCATTCATCATGCCAGAAGGATGCAAGATCACTTTGAAAACTATGAGATAGATGATGATACTGTCAGGATGAGAATATTTGTACAAATCCTAACGGGTGATGTTCGAACTTGGTTCAGGTCACTCGTTGTAAACAGCATCACAACACCTGATGAGCTCTACCATGCCTTCACTAATAGATGGGAGAAAAAGAAGGACCCTCTACATATACTTGGTGAATATGACATGATTAAAAGAGGTCCTCAAGAGACAGTTTTGGAATATTGTGCTAGGTTTAATAATGTATATAATGCAATACCCCAAAACTTAAGACCTCCTCCTAATTTAGCCTTATACAAATTTCCTGACGGATTCGATCCCGAAATGGCATATCAGTTAAAGGAAAGGGCCCCTGAACCCTTGAAGATGCACAAAAGTTTGTTGTCTCAGTAGAGGCAAACCTGATTGCTAAAAGGAACAGGGCAAGATTGGAAAAAAGAATTGCCTTTAAAGAGGAACCCTCAGCCTTTGACCAAAAATTAGATGCAATAATTTCTGGTATGAAAAGGTTGGGTGACAGGGTAGAATCTGTGGAAAGAAAGTCTTCATGGGAGGCACCACCAAATAACTCTAACATAAATCCAAACTTTAGAAGGAACCAAAATCCTAGTGGGGGCAAAGCCAACAATGATTCAGAAATAAGATCTCCATTTCAAGAGAACTATGCTGAAACATCCACAGCAGAGGAGCATGCAGATGATACCCATATCCACCTAATGGGTCTTGATAATGAGGACCAAGTTTTCCTAAGTCAAGAAGATCATGAAGAAGAAGACACAAAACAGTTCCAAACAAAGTCAGGTGAATCATTTGACTTCAAACAAGGCTATGACACCGCTGTCTATGAAGTCCATAAACAGTACAAACTAAGAAGTAGGACTGTAAACATAACACAACCTGAAAAAACTAAGGATAGACAGCAGCCCAAGGATGCCGTAATAGCAGAACCAAAGAAAGCAATTGATTCACTCACAAAGGAAGTGACTATTGAAGAAGTTACTGAACACACACAAAACACACCAGCTACGTCATCTGTACACCCCAATCCAAGTAAAGGGCCTCAAGAGGTGAATGAAAAACATAAGTCCCAAGATCAAGAAAAGACTTTGCCAAATAAAGAAACGGTGATCACCCATAATGCTAAGATTCAATCTGAAAAACCTTTTGACTTAGAAGCTGAAATCAGCAAACTAAAGATATCCATTCCTCTTACAGAGCTAGCCAAACATGACATCTATAAACAACAAATTGAGAAGTCCCTCCAACTCACTCAAAGCAAAGACAATGTAAATGTGTTGGATGACACCCCTGAATTACTGTTTGGTCCAGAGGTTAATGGAAAAACAACAGATACAGGAATATTACCATTTTATGTCAGCTTGCATATCCATGACAAGATATTACACAATGCAATGTTTGACTCAGGTGCCTCTCATAACCTAATGCCAAAATCTGTCATGGAAAGATTGAACCTAGATATTACTCGGCCATATAAGGACCTGTTTTCATTTGATTCCAGCCAGGTTAAATGTCTAGGCTTGATAAAAGATTTGTGTGTATCCCTGGTCCAATACCCAAACAAAACAATCTTGATGGATGTTGTTGTTGCTGATATCCCCCCCAAGTATGGGATGTTACTGACAAGATCATGGGGAGCTAAACTTCAAGGGTCCCTTCAATTGGACATGTCTTATGCTACCATTACAGTCTTTGGTCAACCCAAGAGATTGTATAGAGAGTCTCTAATGAAATACATGGTCAGCACGGCAGAGAAGCCTCAAAACTTCCCCATATATGCTGTCCATTCTGATATTGACTCATATATCCTTTTCAATGACAATACAGATCATACAAACGGTGAAGAAACTCAGATAATCAAAACAGATCAGCAGACTAATGAAGGGAATCCTGACATAGAAACTTTGTTTAAAGTAAAAGAAGAGAATGTGCTAGAGGAAAAATCATATGATGATGAAAACCATACACTCAAAGAAGATCAGGACCTCAGTAAACAAACAATAGCTCTAGAAACAAAATTGATCCCATCAAATCAAAAGATTGTTTTAGAACCAAAACTAGGGGAAGAAACTAAACTTCAACTCATAAATCTAGATCACGGAAATATTATTCAGCATCCACTAGCACAAGAGACCTTATGGTTCCTGGAATTTGATGGATTAGTGAACAAATTAGGGGCAGGAGCTGGAGTTTGGGTACATAATAAACAGAACAGTCATGTAGAAGGCAGAGCTTATAGACCGAACTTCAAATGCACCAACAACATGGCTGAATATGAGGCTCTCCTGCTAGGCCTCAAGTTGGTACTATCCCTACAAGCCATAAGAATATCAATCCTAGGGGATTCAGACTTAGTTATCCAACAAGTGAGGGGCAATTTTGTCACTAATGATAAAAGACTCAGGTCTTATAGGGCTACTACCACTGAGCTACTAGAGTCTTTCACTGAGTTCCAGATTACCAAAATTCCTAGGGCTCAAAACCTTCATGCTCATAGTCTAGCAACATTTGCAAGTACTTGCAAGCTCCCTTTTGAGCCTCAACACTGTTTTACAGCTGAAGTAAAACACAGGCCTTCTGTCCCAAATAATGTAAAGGACTGGCAGGTGTTTGATAATGACACACAAATAAACAATTTTCTGACCCTACAAGAAGAGTTTTCAGGTCTAAACATAGACACTGAGACAGCAAGTCAATCACAATTATTCTTTCAAAAGAGTACCCACCCAATGTCACCTAGAACAACAAAACAACTGCTAAACCCAACAATTTTCAACATGGACAACATTCAGCAAATTCAAGCAATCAATGGTGAAGAAGTGGCCAATATTGAGACTGAAATCATAGAGCTGAAAGACAATTTTTTACCCACAGGCCTGACTCCATTAGAGGACATTTTTGACTCAAATGATATTTCTAGAAAACCAAAAATGCAACCAATAAATGCAGCCATTGAAGAATGCAACATTGGTACCTCTGACAAGCCCAAAATAATTAAATTATCTGCTTCTTTACCTCCTGACCAAAAGCCCTAATACATTGACCTTTTTAAGGAGTTTCAAGATGTGTTCACATGGAGTTATGAGGACCTGAAATCCTATGACACCTCTGTTATCCAACATACTATCCCTCTCAAGCCTGATCAAAAGCCCTTTAAACAAAAACTGAGAAGAATCAATCCAATGCTTCTCCCAGCAATGGAACAAGAGGTACGAAAAATGTTCAAAGTAGGCATCATAGCACCAATCAGATTCTCTGAGTGGATCTCCAACTTAGTCCCTACAAGAAAGAAAACTGGGGAAATAAGGTTGTGTGTGGACCTAAGAAATCTGAACCAAGTGTCCCTCAAAGACAACTACCCCTTACCCAAGATGGATCACATTCTCCAGAGAGTGGTAGGGGCCTCAAGGATTTCCTTGCTTGATGGCTTCTCAGGTTTCAACCGGATCTTAGTCCATCCTGATGATCAGGACAAAATTGCATTTACAACCCCATGGGGAACCTTGTAAAAATGCCTTTTGGATTGAAAAATGCAGGGGCAACATTTCAAAGAGCCATGGATATTGCTTTTTCCAAAGAGATTCATGACTTTCTAGTCATTTACTTGGATGACCTTACACCTTTCTCAAAATCAGACCAACAACATATAAAGCATTTGAGATAGATCTTTCTAAAATGCAGAAAATATGGAATCTCTTTGAATCCCAAAAAATCCCTGTTTGGCTTAGAGGAAGGTAAATTATTGGGCCACATCATTTCTAAAGACGGCATTAGAATAGATCTAGATAGGATACAAGCTATCCTACAAATGCCCCACCCAAGAAATGTCAAAGAACTGCAAGGATTCTTGGGAAAAATCAATTTCTTGAGGAGGTTCATCCCAAACTTAGCAGAACTAATCAGACTATTAAATAACATGCTGAAGAAAGATTCAAAGGTCAAATGGACTGTTGAAGCCAATCAGGCCTTTGAAGGTATAAAATTGGCCCTTACTCAAACCCCAGTGCTGACTAATCCTCAATTTGACAGAGAATTTATCATTTTCTCTTTTGCCTCCCAGCATACCATAGCCGCTGTCTTGCTACAAAAAGATGATCAAGGAAATGAAAAACCAATAGCTTTCTTTAGCAAAGCTCTTAGAGATGCACCTTTAAAGTATCAAATTATGGAAAAACAGGCGTATGCTTTGGTTAAAGCCATTAAGGACTTTAGGATTTACATCCTTTATTCACATGTTATAGCCTATGTACCAAGTCCTATTGTCAAAGATATACTCACTCAAGAAAACTTGGAAGGTAGAAGAGGAAAGTGGATTGCAAATATTCTGGAGTTTGACATAGAAATAAAGCCTACAAAACTAATAAAAGGGCAGGGCTTAGCCAAGTTAATGTCTGAAACAAATTTCCAAGCCCTGGACATTAACCAACTGGACAGTGAATAGGAGCTGGCGACTCCAAAGATCAATATAGCCTTTGAACAATCCCCCTGGTATTCTGATATTTGTTATGTGTTACAAAACCTGTGTGCTCCCCCAGGACTGTCCAGAACTAAGTGTAGGTCTTTAAAAATGAAAGCTTTGAAATTTTGTGTCATAGAAGAAAATATGTTTTGGAAAAATCATGAGGGTATCTTATTAAATTGTTTGATTAAAAACGAGGCTGACAAGATCATGAAAGAATTTCATGCAGGTGATTGTGGTGGGCACCTTTACTGGAAGTCCATTGTGGACAAAATACTTAAAGCTGGATACTATTGGCCCACTATTTTCTCTGATCTCAAGAAATTCACCACAGCATGTCACAAATGTCAAGTATTTGAGGGAAAGAAACAACTACTGCCACTACCTCTAAGACCTATTGCAACAGAAAGACCATTCCAGCAATGGGGCCTGGATTTCATTGGAGAAATCAATCCCTCATCTTCAGGCCAGCATAGATGGATCCTGACAGCAACAGACTACTTCACAAAGTGGATTGAAGCAATCCCATGCAAACAAGCAAATGATTCCACCAGCATACAGTTCCTGGAGACCAATATCCTTTCTAGATTTGGATGCCCTGACAAAATAATAACAGACAATGCTGCTGCTTTTAGATCTAAAAAGATGGTCAGCTTCTGTCACAAATTTCACATTACTTTGGGCCACTCTACTGCATATTATCCCCAAGGAAATGGCCTGGCAGAATCATCAAACAAAAGCTTGGTAAACATGATAAAGAAGGTGTTGGAGGAGAACAAGAAGAATTGGCATAAGAAACTTGTCAA
Organism: Pinus taeda; assembly: GCA_000404065.3. Taxonomy (NCBI): domain Eukaryota; kingdom Viridiplantae; phylum Streptophyta; class Pinopsida; order Pinales; family Pinaceae; genus Pinus; species Pinus taeda. The sequence goes on along the minus strand of APFE031649702.1, from coordinate 94,642 downwards.
TGCCTTATGGGAAGACAGATTAACAACTAAAAGATCAATTAGGGTCAGCCCATTTGAGTTAGTCTATGGATTAGAAGCCAAGTTCCCCTCATCACTAGGGATACCTGTTATGAAACTGCTTCAAGAGAGCCAAGCTGAACCAAATAATATGCAGAGAAGAATAAATCAAATCATATGTTTGCAGCAAACCAGAGATCAAGTTTTCAACAGAGTTCAAGTCTTACAAGAAAAGCTGAAGAAGGCCTTTGACCGAAGGACCAAAGCCAGAAGAATTTCAACATCAGTGAACAAGTCCCTCAAGTCAGGGATTCCAGAAGAGAAGATAAGGGAAAACATGGAAAATTTGACTCCCTTTGGAGAGGACCATTTGCTGTCCAAGCAATACAAGGAAACAATACTTATTTCCTTAAAAGCCTCAATGAAACTGATTTGGATGAAGGTCTTGTGAATGGCAGGATGCTAAAGCACTATTTTGAATATCACCCATAATTGCAGTCTGAGTTTCCCCTTGTACATATACAGATGTATATATTTTCTTTTTTTCAAACATGTAAAAAACATAATGTCTTACAGTTTTCTGATAGCTAGCAGCAGTAGGTGAATAAAATTAGAGTTCACCAAGGAGAAAAACAAAATATGGCATGTCAAAGCAGCAAATCTCAAAAAGTTGGTAAAAACAGTCAAAACCTAAGGCAATCTGACCTGCTGTTCTTGGTCTTTCAAATGAAAAACCATCCCCATGTGGAGCCACTGTTTGTTACCTATATCAATAGGTTTCATATTTCATGATTGGCTATAAAAGGTCCAAATATGCTCTGCTTTGATGATGCAAAGATTCCATATTTCCATAAAGAGACAAGGCGTGTCTGTATCTTGATAGAGACTCAATTTTGATGGATGGTCCAACAGCCTAATCTGGATCATGCCATGTTTAAATTTCCTGCTGTAGAATAGAGAAAGAAGTCTGTCCAAACTATTTAATCTTGGCAGACAAGTAGTACAGGTAGAGAAGAAAGAGTCCCAACAGTTTAATCGGGACCCTGGAAGAAATAAGGGTAGGATTTGATAGAAAATCAAAGGAAAAAGCCAGGGAAAAGAAAAGGCACACAAAGGGTCTGCAAGTCCAAGTGCACCCTCCAAGAAGAAAAAATGCTAGACAAAGTAGTTGGGTAGGTAGATGGGGTTGCAGAAGTGATATCCAGTTCAAAAGATTTGACTTTGATATTCAAAATAAGAGAAGCAAAACAAATGATTATGTCTAACATCCCTTTCTCCCCTTTTCCCATTTGTTACTAACATCCCCTCATGAGTTCAAATGCAGGGAAAGATCTATGGTTGCATGGATGTCCTTTCTACTTTAAAAGCCACATTTCTTGTGCAAAGATCTTTTCATTTTGATCTACTCTTTACACTAAGTTGCTTTCAACAAAACTTAGTTGTATTGGCCTGCTTTTACATTTTTCTCTTCATCCATATTAACCTCTGATCCTATTATATAACTCCCCTATCTTACCCTTCCCCTACTAGTATTAACACCATGGTGTATAAACCCCAAAATTTGTATAAATATCCCTCCCCTTGGCATTATAGCCATATGGTCTGTTTAAAAAAGGAATCAAAATGACACCTGGTCACTTTGATGAACCTCCTGGTCACCTCTCTTCCCATTCCAAGTCATTTTACTCATATAGCCCTCATTTGCAAAGAAAGACCATAACAAAACCTCTCCTACCCATAACCCCTTTTTCAAAACATGACAAAACCCGAAAAAACCCATAAAACCCAAGGTTCTCCGCCCAAATATTTAAATGAATATTTTAATCACGTGGCGGGCCCCTTCCCAACCTGCACAACCCGTCGGAAGACCTGCCAGCCGTCCGATCTCCGCCGCCCAGATCCAAAGGTGGGCGGTCAATTTCACTCCCCGACCTGCCGACCTTTACCGTCCGGGGAAAATGGTTTTGGGCCCGTACAAGGACGCGTGGCGGGCGCTGGGGTTGTTCGGAGCCCCCTCCCCGATACCGCCTTTGCCCCAAAGGTGGTGCGGGGAACCCGCTTACCACCATCCAGTTTACCACTCTCCCTCCTGCGTCACGCTAACGTCATCCTGACGTCACCTTACCTTTGCCCGCCACCGCGTCCCGCGGCCCTCCACGCAGCCCTGCCACCACATCAGCCCACCACCGTGTCCTGCCACCCTGGCTCACACCTCAGCGCCACGTCACCTCCGTACTATGGGCCCACCATGATGTCATGTTGACGTCATCGGCGGAAAAGCGCCAATAAGAACTTTTTCCAAAATTCAACATTATAAACGGCCAAATGAGCCGTTTTAAGTCATTTTCATGCGTAAAAGAAGGAGCCGTTGTCAACCAGCTGCCGCGAAATTTGTCTTCCAGCCGACAAATTCAAGATTTCAACCGTTGCAAGTCCACAATTCGACGGCATTAAGCCTTCACAGCCCGGCTCGCAAGCGTCCAAGCTAGTTTTTCCAGGTATTTAGCCGGTTTCCTACTTCGCCCATGCATTTCAATTCTCTGTAAAAAATTCACCATTAAACACCAGCTAAACTCTTGAAATTCAGCTCTGCCTATCACACAAAGTGAACCCAAGTAATCTGCACCACCCCTAAACCCCAATTCGACAGAGGAGTGCTCGTTCCGCGGGCTAAAGACCCCGAAATTGCCCCCGAGGTGCTTGGCATTGTTCCCTTTTGCCAAGTACAGGCCACCTGCTGTCATACCAAAGAAACCTCACTGGCTCTGCAGTCTCTCATTAACAACTCACATCCCTGTGAATTTCACAGCAAACTACAAAAGCCAGCTTGCATTATCCACTAAAGGAAGGACACCAGACTGTGTCAACAGTTGACCTGCAGCTAAAACTCTTTAAGGACTTGTCAAACCATTACCCCTACCTGTACATATTAGCTTCTATCATGGCATCTCCTGCAACTTCATCCATCAGTGTGGCCTCACAAAGTCAAACAAATAAGGAGCTGGAGGCCTTGCCATTAGTAGACAAGGATGGTCTCATTGGAGACTTTGAAGGAAACAGGGACTTCTTGCAGACCTTCAGTAGACTGAGGGAAGACTATAAGGACGGGCATGGTACACATGGGATTTGGGAGTCAAACTTGCCCTATTACTGTCTCCCAGCTGTGAATGTTTTTCCCGAAATCATTCACCTCTGTGCTAAACACTATGATGCCCAGCACAGAGCTGTTAGCACCCCATCAGGGAGGATCCTCTTTTACATCAATGCTGAGTCGATAAACAAGATGTTACAGTTTGATAAGACAGAGTTGCTGATCCCATTCTCCATGAATTATTTGATGGAAGCTGGTGACAAGATGACCAGTGAAGAGCTGCAAAAGGTCATCAGGAACTTCATGAGACCTGAGTGCTAGACTACAGAGCCACCCCCTTATCTGCATGAACAATTCAATGATGTAGGCAGGCTGTTACTGGATATGATAGCCTATGTGTTGGGGTACCAAAACAGTGAGCATGTGGATAGAGCCATGCTAATGTTGCTGTCCGTTTACAGCCCATACCAACCCCCTGCCCGAAAGTACAACTTTGCTAAGTTCATAGCCAATAAAATTCATGACCAGTTGACCAAAGTGGACAGACAGGGGGTCTTCAAATACTCAGCTTACATTTACCATCTGTTCATGTTTTATCATTCAGAAGCCTTCCCATGCTACGTCAGAAGGCTGGATCATACAGGGGAAAGAAGATTTGTTATCTTCTGGACCTCAGTCTATCACAAAGTCACAAATTCACCCTATACCTACTGTGAATTTGTTGACCAGTTTGTCTACCCAATCTCCTGCATATTGATGAAGTCACCTCCTCCCAGGATATCCAATGAGATAAAGAAAGCTCTGCAGCTTTCTAAGAATGACAAAATAGGTGACTGGTACCTATATGAACACCATACAGTATTCAGGGTCTATGGATGTGAGCTCTGTCCATACAGGCTCCCCAAATACGTACCAATGAGGTTGTTTGCCTTGGAGTATTACAGGCAACTGATTCAGTCAGACCTTACCCACTTCCACAACTCCAAGAAAAAGGCTCACCTTAACTTCAAAAATGAAATGGGCCCTTTCATCATGAATAAGAAGGAAGGATGGGAAGCTGCAGACTTGATCCTTAAGGAAAATTACAAGCTGTCCTATAGCTTTCGATGGGTCCCTTATGACCCTTAAGGATTCATCTCTGCTAGGAGAAATAAGTATAGGCTCCTAGCTATTAAGCATTGCCAATACCCTCACATAGAAAAATATGCCAACTTACAAGAATGGTAGCCGGACACTCTAGTTGAGGGCCTAACTAAGGAAGAAAGAATGCTTAAAAATGTAAAGGAGCTTGAAAAGACAATTGACCTAGATTATGTGCAGCAGGTACCCTTCAGACTGCCTCACTCAGTGGGACAAGGGACCTCAGTTACAAGGACTGCACCACAGGCACCTACTACATCAGCAGCAGCAATGGACAAAGGCAAAGGCATAATAGGTGCAGAGGATGAGCCGGTAAAGGGACAAATTGAGCAACAGACAGAACAACAAACAGAGCAACAAAGAGAGAAGGAAATAGGGCAGGAAACACAGCAGAAAATGGAGCAGCAAACGGGCCAGCAACAAGAACAAGCTGTTAAGCCACAGAATGGGCTGCCAGAAACTCCTGCAATACAAACGCCACCACCTCAAACACAGTAGTTAACTGTCCCAGTTCTACAGACCCCAGCACATGAAGAAAGGGGAGTAAAAAGACAAAGAGAAGAGTCCACCCCTCTCAGTGGATCCTTCGACTAGCCAGAAGCCAAAAGGAAAAGGGCAGATTCCCCAGAGGTGGAAGACATTACTGAAGATGTCTTAAACATTTCAACAAAGGACAAGGAGAGCAGCCAACACACAGGAACAAGCTCCTTTCAACAGGAGCAAACTTTACAGGTTAGCTTGGAGGTGGCCTCTCAATCACAACAGAGCAAGAAGCCAAAGAGCACCAAGGCTTCCTTCAAACAAATAAAGGCTCAAAATGAGCTATTGAGGGCTGAGGTGTACAAACAGTTTATAGATGCTACACCAGCCATGCAAGAGAGACTGATGTTTGTTTATGACATCCAAGAGGAGAAGATAATATTCAGTCATTTTAAGCCCAAGGGGCCGCAGCCTAAGACAGCTGCAGACTTCATAAAGACAAGGGTGGAGGTCCTGGCTAAAGATATACATCCCATGGACCAAATCAAACTCCACAAGAAGACTGGAGAGATGGTCTATGCCACCCTAGTAGAAAAGGCCACATTGGCCCATGAGCTGAAAGAATCTTTGAAAAACACTAATACTCAGCTAGACATTGAGAGGATGTCCTCCAAAGCCAAGGACAACAGAATAAAATCTCTTGAAGATATCATTGTTGATTTAGGGCATGATCCTAATGATCCAATAGGCGTTAAGGCCCTTATAAAGAAGAAAGATGATGACCTCAGTGCATTGAGGAAGAGATTGAAGCTGCCACCCACTGAACACCCTCAGAAAGCTGAGCTTCAAAAGCAAAAACAGGGAGAGGATCAGCTAGACCTCTTGCTGCAACAAGATCAGAGGATCCGAGAATTAGAGAAAGAATTGGAGGGAGCAATACAAGACAAGCAGGGAGAATCCACTTCCCAAGCTCCTCCAACTGCTTCTACAACATCAGCAACATCAGGGGCAACAGTGGCCCCCACAACAGAAGCAGCATGTACATCAGCAGCTCAATAGGACAATCCAAGTATAGAGGACATAACCAAGGCTGTCAAGAAAATGGAGCTCCAGGCCGATGAAATAAAGAAAACCAAGGAGAAGTTGGCAGAGCTGGAGTCAAAATATGACAAATCCAAGATAATGGTGGCTGAGCAAGGCAGAGAAATAAAGGCCCTCAAGGATAAGATAAAGGCCCTTGAAAAAGAATTAAATCTAGAAACAGCCATGGCCGAGATAAAAAGGATCTTATGGGCCAAAATAAGCAAATCCATCACACAACAATGGAAATCAATAAAGACAATACATCAGCAGATGGAATTGCTAGGCCAAGCACACATATAGATCAATAAGGCTAAAGCAGTACTGGGAAACAGGCTAGAACAGGCCAATAGGATGGTAGACTTCTTGAATAGGCATGAGCAGGAGGAATTGGCAGCCATGGGTATTCCCAACAGAACAGAAGTTGTCCTCCTTGCCAAGAAAGTGCTCACCCTCAGGAGTTATGTACAGGCAGTGGAGAGAAAATGTTATGAGATGACAGCAGATGTGGAGGAATTTAAGATCAAAATGGCAGAACTACAAGCAAAAGGCCTGCCCAACCTCTTAACTAGTGCAGGAAAATTGGTCTCCCAAGAGCAGTTTGCCAACAGAATGGTGACATACATCGAGAATCAGATTACTGCATCTGGCAGTACATCTGAACAGACAGGGCCTCCCTCAGGACAGAGTTTATATGATAAGTTGGGAGGCCTATTCTTTATTGAAAATGAAGTGAACCACCTTTTTGAGACTCCTCCTAATTTTTTTAAATATACAGAGGCTGATGAAACCTTAATAAAGATTAGGAGGCATCAGATGCCCAAGGAAGACTGGTGGCAATCAATGCTCAGAATTCTACCACGGTAGCTCCAGCTGTTCAGTCACTGCCAGCCCCAGATCAAATACAGGACAGCATGAGGATAAAGTGAGCATTTAAAGCAGCTGAATGTGGACCCAACATATGGACCATGACAGCTGGCCAAAGGACAAAGAAATGCACAAAACTTGGTGGTACACCCTTAGTCAACTTCAAGAGCCACCAAGTCAGCGGTCTCTGACCATTTCCTGACAGGGCCAAGAGGACACACAAACTACAGCTGCACGGACATGCCATTCAGCAGCTAAGTCAAAGCATTCAACCGACTTCAACCAACTCCGTAAGCTCCAAATGCCAAGATTGTTCTGACAGGAGTTAATAGCTTTTATAGCTCATTGAAGATTGTAATAACTGCTCATCTACCAGCTCAGTACTATTGTAGGAAGATATTTTTCCTCTCAGATGACTCATACCTGAGATATTTTGCAATAGACTTCTATATATTCCCCCTCGCATTTGTTAGCAGGGGTTGGACTCCGGATGTAAAAAATCTCTTGATATCTCTTCTGTTATTCTTATGTTGTAAATTCTTCAAACAGCTAATACAAAGAATGATGGGATTTCTCCAAGCATTGTCTCTCTTGATCACTTGATGCTGTATGGTTTGAAGTTGCAGGATTCCTGTGTATTCCATGGCTCAATAAGTTTCTCGATACTCTCTGTTACATATATGTTTGTTATACTTTCATATATCTTTCATGTTCTCCATGTATTCAAAATCTAAATGGCCTAGAAAAAGAATAGTCCCAGGATTTAATCTTTGATTACCCTGAGCTCAATCCTAGCTATTTCATATGTTTTCTTCAGTTATGGTATCAAAAGAGTAATTCTTTGGTGCTACCCTTTCATACTACATCACCACAGTGCTCTGTTATTTCAGGAATTCAAGTAATTGCTCCTAAGTAACAGATCTCTTCCCCACTACCCAACTTAGTAAAGAATCCTTAATTTGCTCTTTGCTAGTTGTTTCTCACTTCACTCTCACAATTTACAATTTGTTTCATGAAATACATACAGGCCCTGTAATTATAACTGCACTTAAGTCAAGATCTCAAGGGAACGACAGCCAAAGACCCCATTGCCCAATGGATTAGTTTCACCTGCAGACAGACTCTAAAAACTATCAGAAGCATCCTCCCAACCAAACATAAAAAAACAATCAAAGATTCACTTCATAACTAGCCTAAAATTTCATTCAAACAGTGACAAATCTTACAGAGAGAGCCCTCTCTGATTACAGCTGGGCTAGAAGCTGTAGTCCAAAGATTGGTTAGTGGTTACCCCGGCCGTATTCCCTAAGGAGTCATAGGGAACAACCTGGGTGTTAACACACAGAACTGAAAAATCGATAGCTACGAAATAGATCAATTTCAGAGTATCTCATCAAGGTGAAGAACTTACCCACTGAAGATTCCACATGGGAGGAAAATAATTTTATACAGAAGCATCCAAAATTACTCAAGCATTTGTCTCCTATATATAGAAAGGAGGTCTTGTCATTTGTATCATCCAAGAATTGTTCATTTCTGTAATGTAAAGGAGGTTTCCCCCTCGAAGAGGCTTATTTTGAAAGCATTTATCTATCTTTTCTATCATTTTATGAGCTAGTTTCATAACACATTCAATATAAAATATTCACATATATAGAAGTTGTGGGAATTATTTATATGCACAACTTCTATATAAGGGTAGCTTCCGTATATGCACATATTTTATGTATGCACACCTATCATATATGCACAACTTCAACATATGTTTATATATAGAAGCTGCACATACTTCATATATGTGTAGCTTTCGTATATGTGGATATTTTTTGTATATTCACAACTTTCGTTTATGCCCATAAACATAAGTTGAATATATGGAAGATATGCACATATATGGAAATTGTGCATATATAGAAGATATATAATACACAATATGTGCATATATTAAAGTTATGTGACTTTTGTATACACACATATTTCATATATGCACGTCTTTTGTACATGCACAACTTCCAAATATGTACATATTTTCTATATATGCGCATTTTTCGTAAATATATATGTTTTATATATGTGCATATCTAGAGGTTGCACATATACAATAGATGTGCATATACAAAGGATATGTGCATTTACAAAAATTATGTATATACAATAGATGCACATATATAGAAGTTGTGCATATACAACAGATATGTGCATATACAAAAGTTGTGCATATAAGGAAACTATCGTATATGCATATTACAGAGGTTGCACACAACTTCTATATAGGTGAAGCTTCTCTATATGTACATATAAAGCAATTGCGCATATATAGAAATTGCACATATACAAGAGATATGTGCATATATAGAAGACATGCACATATAATAAAGTTGAACATATACAGAAGATATGTGCATCTTTCGTATATGCACAACTTCTACATATGTGCATCTACCATGTATGTGAAACTTCCATATATGTGCATATTTTTCCTATGTGAGTAGCTTCCATATATGTGTATATACAGAAGATATGTGATACAAAATATGCACATATATAAAAGTTGTGTTAATTTTGTATATGCACATCTTCTGGATAAGGGTAGCTTTCGTATATGCATATATTTTATGTATATGTGTATCTTCTATGTATGTGCATCTATTGCATATGCAAAAATTCCATATATGTGCATATTCGGAAGCTGCACATACTTTGTATACGCACAACTTCTGTATATATGCATATCTGTCGTATATGCACAAATTTCATATATGTGCATATACGGAAGTTGTGCCAATGTAGAAGATATCATATATGAATGAAGTGTGTTAGGTGAAAAACTTTTTAGGTGACATTGTGTCATTCCAACTAAAATATTTGAAACTAAATTAATTGATTGAATATATGCGAGTTAACTTGAGGAACTTAAGAAACTGGAAGATATTACAAAGTAGTTTTATGAAAAGATGATCACCTTGTATAGGGAAATGACGCCTTTATATGAGACCCATAAGGAATTACAGGAAAAACTTAGGATCGCAAGGTTGGCTCACATGGTTGTAGATATTATCCAAGAATTAAGTGCCAAATACTTAAATGCACCCACAATGTTTGCTGGGAAAGGAAGAGTCGAAGCTAAAATAGACAGAGGATATACAAAGATACATATGCAAGCTTATGATCAGCTCAACAACCACATAGCCAACATTATGTTTTCCTATATGAAATTGCATTCTGGATTGGTAACTTTTATTTGAATGCACAAGATGCCCTCAATAGGTTCACCTAGAGAGGTAAAGCATAGAGATGTCATATAAGCTATAGGAATTTTTTGACATCACAAGACATGCGACCATTCAGGATAACTTAGAGGTAACTAAGGAGATTGTTTTGCAATATGTCACATAACCAATTAAGCTACACATGAAGTTGACAATACTATGGAACAATATGCAAGTTGATGCTAAAAAATATTACCAGATGCTTTGGAGGGCAGGATGAGGTACAAGACAAAGTTAACACTAAAGGAAAAAAGAGGAGTGATAGAGTATAAATATTGGTACCAGTACATCGCAAAGGAGCTGCATGTCATTGTGGCCAAATTACAATTTCCTCATATTGTAGAATAAATATGTTTACTTTTTTTTGGTTTTTTATTTTTTTATTTTTTTTATTTTTTATTTTAGCCACAATTTTGTAAAAAGGGATACAATTTTGTAATTAGAAAATAGAGAAAAAATCAAATTTCATGTTGAAGTTGAAAAGTCACCTAGAAGTCCAAAGGTCACTTGGAAGCTGAAGAATCGTGGGGAGCTCAAGAGTCACATGGAAGGTCAAGGGTTACCTCATTTGTTATATATAGGCCGCCATAGCTCAAGTAAATGGATTTGTAGCCTTGGATTCTCTTCTTAGCATAGGAGAGAGAGATAACTCTTTGGGAAGCAAGTTGTGGCTTCTTTGTTCCACTATTGGAGCAAGTGAAATGTCTATGTACTAGTACATCTTGATTCTTCTACATAATCATAAGAAGATCATAGAGTTGGACATATTTTTCTCGCATATATCAAACTTATTGTAAGAATGTGCTTACAATAGTTATGGTATCTGCTTATGCTTAGATGTATCAAAGGAATGAGATATTTCGTTGTCTTTAGTACGAATCGTAATTAAAATGTATGTCATTTGCTTTCACGATCATGCTTAGTGGAAAACTAATTTCCAATTAAGTGACAATTCTTACTTTACATGTGTCTTTATTAGAACGGTACTAATATTGTTCTTATGAATGCTCATCTTATTTACTTTGGTGTTGGAAGTATCTCATCTTATTTACTTTGGTGTTGGAAGTATCTTGTGTATATTATATTAATACATTTCACAAAGCTAACATACTTGCATGTCTCAGAATTAATTTGATTTCTCTCATATGTGACTGATTTTCGCAAAGGAAAATCATAAACACAACAAAATGGTTTTCAGATCATCATTCCAAATGAGACTCTCACTCCAAATGATGTAGAGTCTAATTGGGACTTTATACTGAGGATATCCCCTTAGTGTTGACTGAATTTCCAACACCGTCAACATATTCTATATTAAGGTTTAGTACTATAACTTTCCATATACAGTCATATTCTTTTCTAATTTGCTAACCATTACAAAGGATATCCATAACCACATCACTTATGCTAATTACTTCAAGGAATTAATACATATCTAATCCTTTCAAAAATAAGCCATACGATTCCATGTTCCTCCTAGCCTTGAATCGACTTCTCCTGTTAGTTCCCCTTGATCTCTCTCTCTAATTATCAGGAAAACACAAGAAGAAGTATTGTAGTTCTTCACATCCGCAACTCTTTAGTAGTGTCCTTCTAAACCCTTTCTAGGTTAACCAACCTTTCTCTCCCACTGATATTTGTTTTCCAAAGTAATTGTATTTATCTCCCACAATACCTTATACAAAACCCACCGCAGGGTATTTTTCTTCAACATTGTAATTTTCTTTATTGTGGTCTATATTTTTTGTCAAATCATTTATTTTTCCTTTTCTCTCTTCCATAAGCTCAAGATAATCATAGAAGGAGGAATTTTTTCTTCCCTTTTGTTTCTACCCCTTTAGGCATAACTACCTCAACAGTTTTTCCTAACAACTAAAGGTTAATGTCTCATGTTATCATTTAACATATTTATGAGAGGATTAATATACTAACACAATTTATCATTTCAATTTTTCTTTTAAATAGAAAGAATATTTCATCGCATATCCTTTCATTTTTCAAACCAGTAAATAAATAAAAGTCAAATAGTAAATTTTTCCAGAGGTACTTGGGTCATCAAATCATAGAAAACATCATCTTGGCACACAAGCACATCCATTCTCTTCAATCCTCCAAGATTCCTACCCAACATGCTTATCAAGCTTGACATGCCCAAGGATTTTGACAAGTTTAGTTTCCAATCCATTTTTCACACCTTAATGTCTTTTGGCTTCAACGAGAAATTGATTCATTGGGTAATAGAACTCACATCCAAGGTCTTCTTCACTATATTCATCAACATATATCCTTCTCACACTTTTATTCCATCCCATTTCATCAAATAAGGTGATCCCATTTCTCCCTTTATCTTTCTTCTTATGGTAGAGGATTTAGGTAGACGTATCAAGAATTATCTCTCAGAAGGCCAAGTCGGTTGGCTCCTCATGGATAACTTGTTGTAGTGTTCCACTCACCAATAATTCATTGATTATACCCTCTTAATGGGAACACCTACTATCAAAGAGGCATCCAATCCATTAGCATTATGCATTCTCTTTTTGAGGCCTTTAGAATTTCCATCAAATTAACTAAATCACAATTGTCCTTCTTCAACATGACACATGCTATTCAAGCCCACATTTCTTGTATTCTTGGAATTCAACTAATCTCCATTTTGTCCAAATACTTTTGTGCTCCTCTTACAACCAATCCTCTAAAATCTAAAGTTTGGGAGCACCTGTTATTAATACTTGAGTCTAAACTCTCCAACTAAATCTTTTGAGCCTCCAACTTTGTAGGATGTCTAATTCTACTCAAATATGTTTTGCAATCCCTCCCAACCTATCTTATTTTATCCATGGCTTATCCGAAATTCATCATCAATAAGATCTGAAACATTTAGTGTTCCTTTCCTTAAGGGGGAGCCAAGAAAGAAAGAAAATAGGCATTGATTTCCTCGGACAAACTTTGCTAGCCCAAAGATAGTGGTGGCTTAGGGATTCAATATCCAAACACTCTAAGACAAGCTCTAAATTCCAAGTCATGGTGGTGTTTGATCAAATACCTAGGTGCTTAATAGAGTCAAATGTGGAGGAAAAGGTATGCCCCTACCACACCCACCACTCAAATCATTAGAATGGATGTCTACATACATGGATCTCACATCTGGAAAACTACTTAGAAACATAGACAATTGGAATAGGATCATAGATTCTAAGAGATATGAAATTGTACTACTATCTTATTCTAGAAATACTTCTGCAATTAATGGCCAATTTTTTCAAAAAACGAGGTATTTCAAACTATCAAATCTCACATCATCTCTCAAGGCTACATCTAACTAGCTTAATATTGGGAAAGACAAGCTCCATAATTTCAATAGTGAAAACATAAAAGTGTCTCCTCCTGCCCCAATATTCTCTTGCAGTTGGAAGGAAATCTATTATGTCAAGAGCTAGCTAAAAGGACAATTGAAGTTCACGATGGGGAGGATAGCTTGAGATTGCGATATCTTCCCACTGGTAACTTCAACATCCAAGAAGCATGAATATTTTATCATGAAACCAACAAATGGAAATTGATAGGAAATGGTGCAAATTATGGACACTCAAGCACTAGCCAGAAATCATATTATTCTTGTGGTTTCTTTTATGGAACAAAAAATTCACATGGGATAAACTCCAAAGAGGAGGTTTCCATGAACCCCTAATATGTCAACTATGTTTCTCCAATGGTGAGGATGCCAATCATCTATTCGACAACTATAACTTTGCCGTCACCCTCTAGCATCATCTTGTGTCAATCTTCAGGAAACCTAATAGACTTGCGAATAACATTATTTCAAATTTCGATAATTGGAGGTGGGCTTTGTTCCAAATTTCTATCCTGAAGAAATATTGACAAGTACTCATTAGCTTCATCTTATGGGCTATATTAAAAGAAAGGAACTAACGTGTCCTAAAAAATACCACCTTATCAATTGACTCCACTTAGGAGGTCATCCTCAACAAGCTAAAGAAACCATCCATCTTATCTCTTCGTACACTCAGGATTTGGTGTGTAATCCTCAATAATGATCTATCATGGATGTACTGGGAATTTCTCCCTACTCTTCTCTACTTGCTGTCTCCAATCCTCTTTCTTCTCCTTTTAGTCCTATGACCTGGCTCCATCCTCCCTTGGACTTCATGAAACTAAATATTGATGGTGCCTCAAAAGGAAACCCTAGTTCGATGAGCTTTGGAGGAGTTTTCAGAAATTTCGTTCAACAAATCTCTCATATATATGCAGGAGTAATCAAACATAATACCAACAACACAACAAAGCTATAGGCTTTGGAGAATCGTATTTTAATTTCCATTCACAATAGGTATCATAAGATTATCATTGAGGGAGACGCTTAACTTATCATCGCCAATTTTTCAAAAAATTCAAGGTGACACCGATCCTTCCAAAGTCTCTCATAGTTGGCATCTGGCAACCAGAATTGTGAAATTTGCCTCCAATTTATCTCTCATCGAAGCTCCCTTGCTGATTCATGTTTGGTGTGAGAGAAATAAAGTTGTGGAAAATTTTACGAATTTTGGTCTTAGCATTGGAGAATCATCTTTGGACATGTCTTGGGATGAAAACATACCTCTTCTACTCCGATCAACTTGCCAATTCTATGCTAGGAAAGAGTTCTCCCCCATAACGGGTGTATGCGCAATGTTTTGCGGACAAATCCCATCCTTAATAAGCTTTATGCAGTGGGACTACAATTTTCCTCCACACATTTTGTCATATTATCTTTTTCTTGTATCTCATGCCTATCATCTTGCCAATTTGATAGTCTAGATAAGAGAGGTCTTTACAACCTAAAAAATCTGAATTTATGCAAACCAATAACAACTCATTTTTCTATGTACCATCTTTCTAAAGTAATATAAGTGCCTATCTTTACAAAAAAAGTTTGAAATGAATTATTTAATTTTCTTTTTGTAAGTTCTGCATTAGTGAGGCTACATCATGGTCATGTCTAAGAATAACACCCAAATAAGCCATGGAATTGAACTGGTGACTTAACATCTAAGAAAGCCTTAACAACACACCCAATCGTTGTGTATCAAAGACCCAATGGACTAAATAAATTATTTAATTAAAAAAATTACAATGTTCTTTTTA
>APFE031649702.1:21668-67303 GCA_000404065.3 Pinus taeda | reverse complement strand
TTCCTTTCCACATTTCCAGCACACCACCTTTGTAGGTTTTCTTGGAGATTTAGATCTCCCTCTAGATTTAGATCTCCCACTCGATGACTTATTTTTGTTTCTATTCTGGGACCGTCTTCATATAGACAAGGCATCACCATTCTGGCTGTCCATATTTTTTCATCTCATCTCCTCCGTCAGCAAAGCTGAGACTATTTCATCAAACTGCAAAGCAATTGCATTGCTACCTATTGCAATAACCAGACTATCCCACGAGTCTAGTAGAGAACACAACAAACTGATGCACTTATCTTCATCTGAAATTTTAATATCAACAGATGATAACTGACTTACAACAATGTTAAATGCATTCAGATACTCTCTCACCGAGTCTCCATCTTTCATCCTCAGGTTATATAGCTTTTTCTGCAGGAATAGTTTATTCACCAGAGACTTAGATTGGTACAAAGTCCCTAACTTGTCCCACAGAGCCTTCACCGTAGCTTCCCCTGATACATTCAGCAATATTGAATCTAAGACACACAATCATATCGTGCTCTTTTCCTTCCGATCCAGCTTCTTCCATTCTTCATCGGTCACTCCCGTTGGTTTAGTACCTGGATCTACCGCGATCCACTGATCTTTATCCACGAACAGATACTCCATCTTGAGTTTCCATAAATCAAAACTCTGACCATTGAACTTCTAAATCTCTAGCTTTCTGCTGCTCACCATCTTCTTTCACCACCAGAATCGATCTCGCAGATCTCCCACTGAACAGGGTCTACCACAGGCCCGAGCGAAACCCCTCAGCAACAAAGGCGTCCCCTTGAAGCGAAAACAACTCTGATACCAAATGTAGGTTTTAACCTCGTACAAAAATTACCTGTATACGAATTCTAAATCACAGGAAAAATAAAAATGCAAGAGCATAACACATAAAACACGTATACACAGAGATTTCCCACTGGATCCCAAAACCGGGACTACCAGCTTGTTTTTTTTTTTTATTATGTTCCTCTCAATGTTACAATACATGTTTATACATGTCAAAGCATCCAATACCATGGACCGAAAACCATCGCGTCCAAAACCATGGATTGAAAAACCATCACATCAAAAAAACACGTGCGAAAATCATGCACAAAACCATAGGTGGTTTCGCCCAACCTAATATAGGGTCCAAAACCAAAATTTTCCGGGGTGCTACCCCAGACCCCATAAAGTGGGGTTATGGGTACCCCTCAAACCCCCTATTAACTATGTGGAAAGAATATAACACAACCCAACAATATAAGATCCTTTATGGGATTAGTCGGCTATTACAGAGAATTTGTGGAAGGTTTTTCAAGAATAGCATACCCTATCACCTCCTTACAGAAAAAGGGAAGGGCATTCAAATGGACCCCAGAATGTCAAAAAAGCTTTGAGCAGCTTAAGCATCTGCTCACCACAGCACCCATCCTGAGCATAACTGACCCTAATAAGGACTATGTGGTGTGCACTGATGCAAGCAAGGAAGGGGTGGGAGGTGTGTTAATGCACGAAGGAAAAGAGATTGCTTATGAATCAAGAAAGTTAAAGGAGCATGAACAAAAGTACTCTCCTTAAGACTTAGAATTAACAGTCGTCATGCATGCACTGAAGATATGGCGACATTATCTCATGGGGAGGAAATTTTTATTACTAATAGATCATCACAGTCTGACCAGTTATTTCAGCTAGCCCACATTGAATGCGAGACAAACACACTGGGCAGATTGCCTAAGTGGGTTTGAATTTGATATTAAACAATTGAAAGGGAAAGAAAACCGGGTGGCCGACGCTTTAAGTCAGAAGGTACAATGTTTGTATGAAATCTCCTCTAGTGAATGGAAAAATCCTTTCAAGGAAATGATTAAAAAGGCAGCAGAACAAGATGCTGAATATCAGCAAATAAAACAACAAGTACAGCAGCCTACCAGCAAGCGAAATCAGCAAGAATATGAAGTAGATAATGAAGGAATGTTGCTTTATAAAAAGAGACTGTATGTACCTGAACAAAAGAGTCTTAAAAATCTAATTTTAGATGAATTTCACACCAACCATTATGCTGGGCACCCAGGCTATCAAAATATGATCACTACGCTACGAAAAGAATACCAATGGCCTGGGATGAAAAGGGATGTAGCTGAGTATTTAGCACGGTGTTTGGAATGTCAGCAAATTAAAGTAGAGCATCAACACCCAGCAGGGTTACTACAACCCTTATCTATTCTGGAATGGAAATGGGAAACCATTTCTATGGATTTCATAACAGGCCTGCCTAGGACAAAGAAGAATAATGATTTTATTATGATGGTGGTTGATAAATTAAGTAAAGCAGCCCATTTTATACCTGTGCAATCCACATACAGGGCTATGCAAATTGCCCACATTTTCATGCAAAATGTGTTCAAACTGCATGGACTTCCGAGAACAATAATTTCTGATCGTGACGTGAAATTCACATCAGCCTTTTGGAGAACATTATTCGCAGAATTGGGGACACAACTGAATTTCAGTACAACTTACCACCCCCAGACCGACGGTCAAACAGAGCGAGTGAACCAGGTGGTAGAAGATATGCTAAGAGCTTATGTAATGCAAAAACCAACGCAGTGGGAGGAGTACTTACACTTGGTTGAATTTTCATATAATAACGGGTATCATACTTCATTACGAATGAGTCCCTTTGAGGTCCTATATGGGCGGAAATGTCGAACACCCTCCAGCTAGGGTGGACCTGAAGACAAATTAAGATTGGGACCAGAGATGCTCAAGGAAATGGAAGATATGGTGAAAAGGGTATGCGTAAATCTAAAAGCTGCGCAAGATAAATTAAAAAAAATTGTTGATCGAAAGAGAAGATTCAAGGAATATTAGGTTGGTCACCACGTTTATGTAAGAATTGAGGTCAAGAAAAGTACATTACAGTGGAGCGGATGTGCTTAGTTGGCACCCCGATATTATGGACTATTCCAGATTTTGGCAAGGATAGGGCCAGTGGCTTACCAGCTCGCCCTGCTAAGCCATATTCGGATCCATAATGTTTTCCATGTCTTGGTATTAAAAAAATACGTGTATGATCCTAAACATGTGATCTGATGGCAGGACATTCAGGTAAGAATTAATCTAGATTGACCAGATTAAAAGTTATGATAAAAGAAAAACTGATTGAAGTATTACTGGTTGCAGGTAGAACTGGAAGGAGAAGTCTTGGTTGAGCCACTAAGCATCCTAGACCAGAGAGAAGTGCAGCTGCGGAAGTGAGTTATTACCCAAATTAAAGTGCAGTGGCAGTACTTTGGGCCTGATGAGGCCACTTGGGAGGATGAAGAGCTTATTAAAAGGGCTTATCCAGGACTGTTCATAACAAAAGGACATCGAGACAATGTCCAATCTCAGGAGGGGGAGATGTGACATCCAGAAACATTGTAAATGTCCTGCTGTAATTATTTTTTTACTATAAGTATTTACAAAAAAAAAAGAAAAACCAAAAACTGATGGTTGATTAAATTAAAAAAAATATATATAAAATTTCCAGTTATTGGCTATGGAATATTTTGTTAAGGTTCTTTTCTTCTTTTGTTTAAAAAGGGAACCTAGCAATTTCCGAGAAGGGAAATTGGCCATTAGGCAGTTGTTGGGTGACAACCCTAACTTCCTCCCCCTAAATGAAAAACACCCAAAGAAAAGAAGGTGAGTAGGGTGAAAAACCATGCTGAAAGGTCAGACGGTCAAGAAGAGGATGCTAAGTCTGGTGGAGACCAGATAGCATATGCACCTGGTGTGCAACGCGCTTGCAGAGGTTAGGGACCTTGCAATATAGCTCGGGGGGAGTTATTGTCGAGAAGGACTTATCTCATGGTTGGGTGGACAATTGAAAGACAACGAAGTGGAAGTGCTATCCGGAAAGGGTATATTGTCTTTCTGCAGAGGTCAGGTAAGTAAGTTGTTATTTTATTTTATTTAAAGTTGAAGTTCTGAATATGCCTATGGACTAAAGTAAGTGTAATAATAGGAATTACAGAAATTCTATTCATGATTTCTGAGGAATTGTAAGTCTCTGAGTAAAGAAAATAATATGGGGTATTTACAGAAAGTTAAGAGTTAGAAATTCTTGATATTTTCTGGAAAGTTGTGATAGAAAATAGGAGAGAACGGTCTCAAGTAGAGGTTCATGAAGCCAGTGGAATGGTATTCCTGTCAGTAGCAAAAGGGAAAGGCAATCATAGATTGTTATTTTTATAATAGTCAACCTGAGAGGTTCAATACAATGATGATAAAACAAGTTAAGCATTATTGTGAAAATTCCAAATCTGTAAATAAATTATTGAAGGAGATAGATAACGATAGCAAGGTGATAGGGTAAGACCGGATATACCACATAGAGGTTAATGCAGGCCATTTTAACAAACCCTGGTTCGCGGAGGTTGAGCGTTGCCCAACTCCTTAAATCCTCAGCGCGATAAGTTAGTGGCCTTACCGGCCCATCGCTGACGGAATAATACCCTATGGGGCATGAGCGACCACAGTAAAACACACTGTGTAGCGAAAGCAATTATTTGGCCCATTAATAAATTAAATTCTATTTAATGGATAATAGAGATCTTTTTCCTGTTATAAATAATTTTCATTCAAAAATACTTATATAACCAGAGCTGTGCCGCATCATGGATTCATGATGACAATCCCGGAAGGGAAGAAAAGGAAGAAACGTATGAGCTCGTCCTTAAACAGAAACGACTGCGAGTCAAATGAATTAACAGGACCTTAATTTCCTTCAGACTAAATATAGTCTTGTTATCAGACAAACTTTTATAACTGTAAAGTAAACAATATAATAGCCAGAAATTCCCATGAGGAAATGGCGGTGATTTTTCAACCAATTACAAATAAAAATCCACCGTGCATACGAATTAACCAAAACAGGAATGAAAACAAGAAAATTAACTTAAACATGACTTGTAGAATCTCTACGCATATGTTCATTCCAACCTCATCCTCTATATAATAATAGTCGAGAAGAGAAGTAACTGTTGTACACACAGAGGCTTAACATATTCTTGATAGAAGTTAATATTGAGCCATAGCTGAAATAGTCAAACAATAACTTGTCCCAACGGAGCTTAGTCTCTACAAAGTCTAATACTAGACAGCGAAATAATATGGCAATAACAGAGCAAGCACCAGCACAATGAAAATTCCTTCAGATATGGCGAACTATTAAATCCTTAAGCCAACCAAAAACTGGTAGTAAGTCAAAAGAACAAATTCATTACAAGCTTACACAACAAGGGAAGTTACTTTTGGCGTCCTCATAATAGGACGACCGAGAGCCCCAGTTCTTGTTCCAGGTGAAATAAATAAACAAAAGAGACAGTACTCTTATCACTCAGGCTCACGCCTGTAAACTGGAATATAGTAAGAACAAGACCCAATATTCAATAAGATAATGAACCCTCCATCAATGCAAAGTTCATTCTTGCAGAGCGCTTACTGGGTAAGAGTGAGCGACTCGTCTGCATGTAGAAAAGATACCCAGAAATCACTGCATCCTCTCTGTTCCTACAAGAAGATTGCCAAGATTAGCACATGGAAATGAAGAGCAACCATTAAAATATTGAGACCAGCCACGAAGAAAAAAAAAGACATACAATAACCTGGTAAAGATGGAATTATACAAATGTTGGAAGCCTGTGCCGCATCGTGCCACTAGGGTCTTAGCTCGGCAAACCGGATGTAGTGTGGGAACAGAGGAGACGCTACGGATCAGAGCAAATGCCAAAGGCCAAGACAGAATGAGCCTTTTCCCTCGAAATGACGGGGGTATACCCTTCTCAACACAAATGAATGGTTGGATCGACATCACCACCTCTCTATCGTCGATGGAATCGAGGAATCCCAAGGCTGCAGGTTCCAAAGATTTACCTGCCATGCCACATTAAAGTGGACAGGCAGTGATTAATGCATTATGGAAAGAATTCTATGTAAATTCGGATAACCATACAACTTGGTAGGAAGAAGGACGACGCAATATGAATAAAATAAGAAACCCAATAAATCTGCACAGCCATGTAATCGTTACGGAGCAGAGAGCATTTATCACTGGAGTAAATTATGTGATAGTTCAAAAGGAATGTGCCTCGAATATAGAATGAACTGTGTACTCGCGCCAAGGTTGACACATCAGCTGTACAGCTGATGGGTCATCAACCTGTGGGGCGATTAGAATAGTAATTAATATTTTCGTATTTTTCTTTACCCAATGTTACTATATATAAAAAAAAAATGTATGGAGAGGAATCGTTACAAGTGGTATCAGAGCGAAATTTCCATACTGTGTGCCTCTGGGATAAATTGAGCAGATAGGAAATGTCATAACATCACAAAAAAAAATTTGTCATAGTCACCATTCATGTATAATTGCAATGAAAAAGTTAATATTGTTGACTACTCTGTTGGATCCATTTTATGTTAAAACTCAGGACAGCAAGGGAGAGGCAGCAGGCATTAAGTATGCGAAGAGCTGGCAGCGCCCCGCATAGATCTAGAGTGGGTCAAGGACCTGCACTAAAGCCTGGGGATAACCCAGAACTGTGGGTACAGCTCGGGGAGGAGACACGTAGCACGAACCTGGAAATATTAGAGACGGTACAAGAACTGAAGAATGAAATGGCGCGATTACGAGAAGATAATGCTCGTCTAACATTGGAACAAGAAAGCATTTTAAAAAGTTTATCTGACAAACAGAACCCGCCCCTAGCTAATCCCAGTATAGAGCAGGAGAGGGTGTCAGAAGAACAACCCCATAACACAGAATCTGAGAGATCAGAAGAGAGGGAGGAATGGTCTGATAATGCATCTAAACAGCAGACCTCGAAATAGAAACGAATAGAGTTGCAAGGGGAATTTCGAAAAATTAAACCTCCGTATTTTGACAGGGAACAGGAGGAAGCGGCTGAAGTATGGTTAATAAACATGAATAAATATTTTCAGCTGTATGAACATGATCATAACCTGAAGGCACGATTGACTATCTTCCAGTTACAGGGGAACACGACCCTATGGTGGGAGGAAGTTAAAATCGTAAAGGGAGTAGGCGAACAGACCATAACTTGGGAAAAATTTCAGAAATACTTTAAAGAAAGATATTTAATTGAACATTTCTACGATGAGAAGGAAAAGGAGTTTCACGACTTGCGACTGGGACAGCAGAATATGGACGAATTTATCACCCATTTTACTTCCCTACTTCGTTATGTGCCTTACATTAGAGAAGAAAAAGCTAAGGTGCAAAGATTTGTTAGTAGTTTACCCCTGTACATACGAGAAAGGATTGAGTTTGACAATCCTAGGACCATGGATGAAGCCATCTGCAAGGCCAGAATCTGCTACCAATAGAATAAACAGAAAGGAGAAGCCCCGAATAAAAGATGGAATGAGAAAAGAGGTAATAAGATAGTTGGGGGCAGTAAAGGAAATCGCAGCGGAGGAAGTAAGGGAATTAGCAAGGGACAGAACAAAAAAACTATGCAGAGAAGTTCATTTAAATCTAAACTAGCTAGCAAGTCCAGAATGAATGAATAGCCTACCAGATTGGAGGGTGAAGGGGCAGCTCGACCCCCAGTACAATGTTGGGGTTGTGGAGGACCTCACTACGTCAAAAACTATCCGCAACGAAAGGGAAATGAGCAGGTATCCCAAATCCATGAAGCATCAACAGTTGGTGATGTGGGACATAGCATGCCAAGGATAAACGCAGCACTAGACGATCGTTGATGTGGGAGCACCCAACAACAAAGCAAGCAAACGTGGACGAGAGTATCAGCATAGAGGAAAGCCTGTTTTAAAGCAGAAAAGAAGATTTAAAGTGTGCATGCATGCAGCTTTTGTGGATAAACTCCAGAGAGGATAGGATTGATCCTTCCTACAATTCTTCCTAAAAGTCTTATATAAAGGTAATGTGATATGGTGTGTTAGATATCTCATTTGGGAGGAATTTGTGAGTGAGCAAGATGTAGCTGAGTGTGAGCTCGTTTTAAGGCTGAAATGCCTTAACTTTGTAATTGTTTGATAAATATATAAAAGTGTGTTCAGTATTAATCATGTGCTTCTACGTCTCCGTATTGTATTTGTTTGCGTGTCAACACAATCCTGTTGTTTATTAATACCAGAAGAGTTTATATAATTGTATGAAATTTTGTGTATATCGTTTGTAATTTTGCTACCATCCAGAACCCACCTAGTAGACTCCACACTCCTCCCCTCATTCTCACTTCACACGCTCTCTGTTGTTGATTATGTTATGATCATGGCAGTAGTAGCCCAGCAATTAACCCTTTCCGGAACCTTCTTCACGTGCTATCACAGTAGAAATAAATGCTTCTCAAGGCCGAGGCAATGGCAGTCACAGTATCAGTCACTGTCTCAGCCTCGCGGGAAGAACCAGAAGAGAAACAAGAGCAGAGGCATTGTGTGTGCGCAGTGGCGATTTCGAATGCAAAGACGCGAGAGAGGGAGTCTCTTATGGAGGAAATCGAACAGAGATTGAGGAAAATACGAGAGAATTCCATTGAAGGAGTCCCCTTTGATATCAAGCAATTTTCTGAAGCTCTCACTAAGAATGACGGCATCGAATGTGAAATTGGTTCTATGGTTAAAGGCTCGGTATTCAAGACTGATGCAAATGGGGCGATGGTTGACATTCGTGATAAAGTTCCTACATTTTTACCTCTAGAAGAAGCATGCATGTAGGACATTAAGACTCTAGAAGAAGCAGGCCTTTACCCAGGCATAGAAGAGAATTTCATGGTCCTTAGAGGGGATGACGGATATTTAATGAACATCCACGGATTTAAAATTAAAAATGAAAACGCTTCTGTTTAGGCTTGTGGCCCATAAACCATAGGATCAATATTTTTAAAGAAATTGGGATTTTGGGCAACCCCCAACTTCTCATTTTCATCAGGTGGTATTAGAGCAGTAAGATTCTGCGGAAGTAGGTAGCGGCAGCAGAAGGTGAGAAGATTTGCAGCAACCTAGAGGATGCCAAAACACCGAGTGTGGAGGGCTTGGTAAGGTATCATGTAACAGAGGAGGCTGTTACTGCAGAGGTTGGTTGCAACTCACAGAGTTCTAGTGAAGGAATGCAGTGGATAAAATTTCTAAAGATGAGGACAAGCATATGACCAGGAGGTCATAAATTTTTGTGCCTCGGGAGTCTGATGCGGGAGCACCCAGCAACAAAGCAAGCAAATGTGGACCAGAGTATCGGAATAGAGGAAAGCCTGTTTTAAAGCAAAAAAGCATATTTAAAGTGTGCATGCATGCAGCTTTTGTGGAGAAAATCCGGAGAGGATAGGATTGATCCTTCCCACAATTCTTCCTAAAATTCTTATATAAAGGTAATGTGATAGGGTGTGTTAGATATCTCATTTGGGAGGAATTTGTGAGTGAGCAAGATGTAGCTGAGTGTGAGCTCGTTTTAAGGCTAAAATTCCTTAATTTTGTAATTGTTCGATAAATATATAAAAGTGTGTTTAGTATTAATCGTGTGCGTTTGCGTCTCCGTATTGTATGTGTTTGCGTGTCAACACAGTCCTGTTGTTTATTAATACCAGAAAAGTTTATATAATTCTATGAAATTTTGTGTATATGGTTTGTAATTTTGCTACCATCCAGAACCCACCTAGTAGACTCCACGCTCCTCCCCTCATTCTCACTTCACACGCTCTTTGTTGTTGATTGTGTTATGATCATGGTAGCAGTAGCCCAGAAATTAACCCTTTCAGGAACCTTCTTCACATGCTCTCACAGTAGAAATAAATGCTTCTCAAGGCCGAGGCAATGGCAGTCACAGTATCGGTCACTGTCTCAGCCTCGCGGGAAGAACCAGAAGAGAAACAAGAGCAGAGGTGTTGTGTGTGCGCAATGGCGATTTCGAATGCAAAGACACGAGAGAGGGAGTCTCTTATGGAGGAAATCAAACAGAGATTGAGGAAAATACGAGAGAATTCCATGGAAGAAGTCCCCTTTGATATCGAGCAATTTTCCGAAGCTCTCACTAAGAATGACGACATCGACTGTGAAATTGGTTCTATGGTTAAAGGCTCAGTATTCAAGACTGATGCAAATGGGGTGATGGTTGACATTCGTTATAAAGTTCCTGCATTTTTACCACTAGAAGAAGCATGCATGTAGGACATTAAGACTCTAGAAGAAGCAGGCCTTTACCCAGGCATAGAAGAGAATTTCATGGTCCTTAGAGGGGATGATGGATATTTAATGAACATCCACGGATTTAAAATTAAAAACGAAAACGCTTCCGTTTAGGCTTGTGGCCCATAAACCATAGGATCAAGATTTTTAAAGAAATTGGGATTTTGGGCAACCCCCAATTTCTCATTTTCATCAATCGTCAAGCGAAATATCAGCCGACCATGGTGGAATTTGAAGGTAAAATTTCAAGCCTTTCTGTAGCTGTTTTAATTGATCCAGGAGCTACCTTAAGTTATGTTAGTCCAAAGGTAGTAGAATATTGTAAATTACATCCTGTTAAATTAAAGAATACATGGCTAGTACAGCTAGCTACAGGGGCCAAGAGGCGAGTACTGGCAAAAATTAACAACCGCCCTTTAACAATAGCAGGACAACAAATAGTAGCAGATTTGAATGTGCCTCCTTTGGGTTCATATGATGTGTTGATCGGTATGGACTGGTTAGAAAAGCATTGGTCTTTAATAAATTGCAAAACAAAGACCATTAATTATAAGAACGAATTTGGTGAGAGACAAGAGATACAAGGAATCAAGCAACCTGTGCAGATTCAGCCAATAACAACATCCCAGTTGGCAAAATGCCTAAGGAAAGGTTGTCAAATTTATGCTATCCAAGTGGGCTATGCTGATTCAAAGAATAAAACAACCACCCTGGACAATATTTCGGTGATACAAGAGTTTACGGATGTATTTCCAGAAGAGATTCCCAGACTGCCACCCATGAGAGATATGGACTTTAGCATTGAATTAATACCAGGGGCAGCACCGGTATCGCGAGCACCTTATAGAGTGAGCGTACCTGAGTTAACAGAATTAAAGATGCAGTTACAAGAATTATTAGACAAGCATTATATTCGCCCCAGTGTATCTCCATGGGGAGCCCAGTGTTATTTGTTAAGAAAAAGGACGGAACTCTACGAATGTGTATAGATTATCGTCAGCTGAATAAGTTGAAGATCAAGAATAAATATCCTCTACCCCGAATCGATGAACTTTTTGATCAAGTAAAGGGTGCAACGGTGTTTTCCAAGATTGATTTGCGCTCGGGTTACCACCAGATCAGGATTAGGGAGGAAGACATCGCCAAAACAACTTTCAGAACAAGGTATGGGCACTACGAGTTTGTGGTGCTACCTTTTGGGTTAACCAATGCCCCTGCCACTTTCATGTCTTTAATGAACAGCGTGTTTCACTAATTTTTGGACAAATTTGTGTTGATATTCATTGATGACATATTGATATACTCCCGTTCTATGGAAGAGAACAAAGAACACCTCAAAGAGGTACTACAAACCCTCCGAGAACACTAGCTATATGGTAAGTTCAGTAAGTGCGATTTTTTCAAGGAAGAAATACAATATTTGGGCCATATAATCACCAAAAAGGGGATTGTAGTAGATCCTAAAAAGATAAGGACCATCATGGAATGGCCCATACCAAAATACGTAGCGGATATAAGATCCTTTATGGGATTAATCGGCTATTACACACGATTTGTGGAAGGTTTTTCAAGAATAACATACCCTATCACCTCCTTACAAAAAAAGGGAAGGTCATTCAAATGGACCCCGGAATGTCAAAAAAGCTTTGAGCAGCTTAAGCATCTGCTCACCACAGCACCCATCCTATGCATAGCCTACCCTAATAAGGACTATGTGGTGTGCACTGATGCAAGCAAGGAAGGGGTGGGAGGTGTGTTAATGCAGGAAGGAAAAGTGATTGCTGATGAATCAAGAAATTTAAAGGATCACGAGCAAAAGTACTCTGATTATGACTTAGAATTAACAGCCGTCATGCATGCACTGAAGATGTGGCGACATTATCTCATGGGGAGGAAATTTTTATTACTAATAGATCATCACAGTCTGACCAGTTATTTCAGCCAACCCACACTGAATGCGAGACAAGAATGCTGGGAAGATTTCCTAAGTGGGTTTGAATTTGATATTAAACACTTGAAAGGGAAAGAAAACCGGGTGGCTGACGCTTTAAGTCGGAAGGTACAATGTTTGTATGAAATGTCCTCCAGTGAAAGGAAAAATCCTTTCAAGGAAATGACTAAAAAGGCAGCAGAACAAGACGCTGAATATCAACAAATAAAAGAGCAAGTACAATAGCCTACTAGCAAGAAAAATCAGCAAGAATATGGAGTAGATAATGAAGGAATGTTGATTTATAAAAGGAGATTGTATGTACTTGATCAAAACAGTCTTAAAAATCTAATTTTAGATGAATTTCACACCAGTCATTATGCTGGGCACCCAGGGTATCAAAAGATGATCACTGCGCTACAAAAAGAATACCAATGGCCTGGGATGAAAAGGAATGTAGTTGAGTATTTAGCGCGGTGTTTGGAATGTTAGCAAATTAAAGCAGAGAATCAACACCCAGCAGGGTTACTACAACCCTTATCTATTCTGGAATGGAAATGGGAAACCATTTCTATGGATTTCATAACAGGCCTGCCTAGGACAAAGAAGAAAAATGATTCTATTATGGTGGTGGTTGATAAATTGAGTAAAGTAGCCCATTTTATACCCGTGCAATCCACATACAGGGCTGTGCAAATTGCCCACATTTTCATGCAAAATGTGTTCAAACTGCATGGACTTCCGAGAACAATAATTTCTGATCGTGACGTGAAATTCACATCAGCCTTTTGGAGAACATTATTCGTAGAATTGGGGACACAGCTGAATTTCAGTACAGCTTACCACCCCCAGAACGACGGTCAAACAGAGCCAGTGAACCAGGCGGTAGAAGATATGCTAAGAGCATATGTAATGCAAAAACCAACGTAGTGGGAGGAGTACTTACACTTCGTTAAATTTGCATATAATAACGGGTATCATACTTCATTACGAATGAGTCCCTTTGAGGTCCTATATGGGCGGAAATGCCGAACACCCTCCAGCTGGGGTGGCCTTGAAGAAAAATTAAGATTGGGACCAGAGATGCTCAAGGAAATGGAAGATATGGTGAAAAGGATACGCGTAAATTTAAAAGTTGCGCAAGATAGACAAAACAACTTTGCTGATCGAAAGAGAAGATTCAAGGAATATCAGGTTGGTCACCACGTTTATGTAAGAATTCAGGTCAAGAAAAGTACATTGCAGTGGAGCGGATGTGCTAAGTTGGCACCCCGATATTATGGACTATTCCAGATTTTGGCAAGGATAGGGCCAATGGCTTACCAACTTGCTCTGCCAAGCCATATTTGGATCCATAATGTTTTCCATGTTTCGGTATTAAAAAAATATGTGTATGATCCTAAACATGTGATTCGATGGCAGGACATTCAGGTAAGAATTAATCTAGATTGACCAGATTAAAAGTTATGATAAAAGAAAAACTGATTGAAATATTATTGGTTGCGGGTAGAACCGGAAGGAGAAGTCTTGGTCAAGCCACTGAGCATCCTAGACCAGAGAGAAGTGCAGCTGCAGAAGCAAGTTATTACCCAAATTAAAGTGTAGTGGCAGCACTTTGGGCCTGATGAGGCCACTTGGGAGGATGAAGAGCTTATTAAAAGGGCTTATCCAGGACTGTTCATAACAAAAGGACATTGGGACGATGTCCAATCCCAGGAGGGGGATATGTGACATCTCGAAACATTGTAAATATCATGCTGTAATTATTTTTTTACTATAAGTATTTACAAAAAAAAAAAAAAAAAACCAAAAACTAATGCTTGATTAAATTAAAAAAATATATATAAAATTTCCAGTTATTGACTATGGAATATTTTGTTAAGGTTATTTTCTTCTTTTGTTTAAAAAGGGAACTTGGCAATTTCCGAGAAGGGAAATTAGCCATCAGGCAGTTGTTGGGTGACAACCCTAACTACCTCCCCCTAACTGAAAAACACCCAAAGAAAAGAAGGTGAGGAGGGGGAAAAACCGTGTTGAAAGGTTAGACGGTCAAGAAGAGGATGCTAAGTCTGGTAGAGACTAGATAGCATATGCACCTGGTGTGCAACGCGCTTGTAGAGGTTAGGGACCTTGCAAGATAGCTCGGGGGGAGATACTGTCGAGAAGGACTTATCTCATGGTTGGGTGGACAATTGAAAGACAACGAAGTGGAAGTGCTATCCGGAAAGGGTATACTGTCTTTCTGCAGAGGTCAGGTAAGTAAGTTGTTATTTTATTTTATTTAAAGTTGAAGTTTTGAATATGCCTATGGAATAAAGTAAGTGTAATAATAGGAATTACAGAAATTCTATTCATGATCTCTAAGGAATTGTAAGTCTCTGAGTAAAGAAAATAATATGGGGTATTTACAGAAAGTTAAGAGTTAGAAATTTTTGATATTTTCCGGAAATTTGTGATAGAAAATAGGACAAAACGGTCTCAAGTAGAGGTTCATGAATCCAGTGGAATGGTATTCCTGTCAGTAGCAAAAGGGAAACGCAATCATAGATTGTTATTTTTATAACAGTCAACCTGAGAGATTCAATACAATGATGATAAAACAAGTTAAGCATTATTGTGAAAATTCCAAATCTGTAAGTACATTATTGAAGGAGATAGATAACGATAGCAAGGTGATAGGGTGAGACCGGATATACCACATAGGGGTTAATGCAGGCCATTTTAAGAAACCCTGGTTTGTGGAGGTTGAGCGCTGCCCAACTCCTTAAATCCTCAGCGTGATAAGTTAGTGGCCTTACTGGCCCATCGCTGACAGAATAATACCCTATGGGGCATGAACGACCACAGTAAAACACACTGTGTAGCGAAAGCAATTATTTGGCTCATTAATAAATTAAATTCTATTTAATGGATAATAGAGATATTTTTCCTGTTATAAATAATTTTCATTCAGAAATACTTATATAACCAGAGCTGTGTCGCACCGTGGATTCATGATGACAATCGCAGAAGGGAAGAAAAGAAAGAAACGTATGAACTCATCCTTAAAAAGAAACGACTGCAAGTCAAATGAATTAACAGGACCTTAATTTCCTTTAGACTAAATATAATATTGTTATCAGAAAAACTTTTATAACCGTAAAGAAAACAATATAATAGCCAGAAATTCCGATGAGGAAATGGCGGTGGTCGTTTAACCAGTTACAAATAAAAATCCACCGTGCATACGAATTAACCAAAACAGGAATGAAAACAAGAAAATTAACTTAGACATGACCTATAGAATCTTTACGCATATGTTCATTCCAACTTCATCCTCTGTATAATAACAGTCGAGAAGAGAAGTAACTGCTATATGCACAGATGCTTAACATATTCTTGATAGAAGTTAATATTGAGCCATAGTTGAAATAGTTAAACAATAACTTGTCCCAACGGATCTCAGTCTCTGTAAAGTCTAATACTAGACAGCGAAATAATATGGCAACAACAGAGCAAGCACCAGCACAACGAAAATTCCTTCAGATATGGCGAACTATTAAATCCTTAAGCCAACCAAAAACTGGTAGTAAGTCAAAAGAAAAAATCCATTACAAGCTTACACAACAAGGGAAGTTACTTCTGGCGTCCTCATAACAGGACGACCGAGAGCCCCAGTTCTTGTTCTAGGTGAAATAAATAAACAAAAGAGACAGTACTCTTATCACTCAGGCTCACGCCTGTAAACTGGAATATAGTAAGAACAAGACCCAATATTCAATAAGATAATGAACCCTCCGTCAATGCAAAGTTCATTCTTGCAGAGCGCTTACCGGGTAGGAGTGAGCGACTCGTCTGCATCTAGAACAGATACCCAGAAATCACTGTATCCTCTCCATTCCTATAAGAAGATTGCCAAGATTAGCACAGGGAAACGAAGAGCAACCATTAAAATATTGAGACTAGCTGCGAAGAAAAAAAAAAGACATACAATAACCTGGTAGAGATGGAATTATACAAATGTTGGAAGCCTATGCTGCATCATGCTACCAGGGTCCTAGCTTGGAAAACCGGATGTAGTGTGGGAACAGAGAAGATGCTGCGAAGCAGAGCAAACGTCAAAGGCCAAGACAGAATGAGCCTTTTCCCTCGAAATGACGGGGGTATACCCTTCTCAACACAAATGCATGGTTGGATCGACATCACCACCTCTCTACCATCGATGGACTGGAGGAATCCCAAGGCTGCGGGTTCCAAAGATTTACCTGCCACGCCACATTAAAGCGGATGGGCAGTGATTAATGCATTATGGAATGAATTCGATGTAAAGTCGGATAACCATACAACTTGACAGGCACAAGGACGATGCAATATGAATAAAATAAGAAACCCAATGAATCCGCACAACCATGTAATCGTTACGGAGCAGAGAGCATTTATCATTGGAGTAAATTATGTGACAGTTCAAAAGGAATGTGCCTTGAATATGGAATGAACTGTCTACTCGCGCAAAGATTGACACGTCAAATGTACAGCTTGATGGGTCATCAACCTGTGGGGTGATTAGAATAGTAATTAATATTTTCGTATTTTTCTTTACCCAATGTTACTATATATAAAAAAAAAAATTATGGAGAGGAATCGTTACATATTACTATGCTGCAAATTACAAGTAGGGTAACCAAATATAAAAAATCCTTGAATGCATAAAATATTTCTCGGGTATATCTTAGTCTATAATAAAACTAAAAGAAAACAAAGAACTAGAATAGACAAAGTCTGTTAACCATTTAGAATAACATATGTTGAACCACAATCATGGAAAATCAGTGCGAGCCAAACTGTAAGGGAATTATGTAGCGATATAAATTTATTGTAAAGAAGAAGTTGCCTTGCCATAGTAAAAATGGTTATGTATTTGTTATTTAACTCTAACATTGGTTAATTCAAGATGGCCCAAAGGTGTTCTCCCAGAACAATCCAAATGTTTGATAAATAATCTAAAATTGAAACACCACATGGGCAGAGAAACAACCCTACTGGATGCAAGGGTTTCTCTGTCGGGTGCGTAATCCATACATTGATGAAAATACTAATCATGTAGGGATGAAATTGATAAAAGAAAAGCCCAAAAATTGCAATCAAAACTGCTCACTGAAGCCCCAAATATTTAACACAAAATTTTTATCTTTAAGTTCTAAATAATAAAGAAGATCGTATTCATGTTACGGATGCTCAAAAGTGGTCGAGCAACTGTATAATAATGAAGTAACATAGCCATTCACTACTAGTACTGCAATATTAACAGTAACCGAGTTACAATATGTAAACTCTATGTGGGAAAAGATTTAAATACATTATGGATTGAATATATCTAATTAAATACTACGAGAACAAGAGTTCCTCCAACCCTTAGTACAATCAATCAAACCCTCAATAGCTAAATCTTGAGAACTATTCAAGTTTTTCCAAGGGAACCTGGAATGGTGAACGAGTTGGATGCCAGAACCAGAAGTTTGCTCCATAGTGGAAGTTGCAACCTGCATTCAAGCAAACCAACACTATCACTAGAATGAAATAATACCCACATAGGAAAAAGGGAAAAGTGTTATCCTAACTATAAGGAAGGTGATACCTTGAGGGACTAACTTACTCGTTGGCAACCACAGGGACTGGAGAAACCACATTCTATTGGGTGGATAACCTTGCACGTATATCCAAACTTAGAGACTTAAACCTATAATGAAAACCTAACACCAGAATTCTTGGGGTTCAACATTATAGTAAGAAAGATACTCGAGCACCGATGTCGGGGTATCCTTGGCCATTCTACATAAAGATACAAATTGTTTTTGAAGTGTTGTAGAGCTTGCCTGGAGAAATGAAGGGAATGAATGAAAAACAAAATGGTGGGTCAGGAGGGGTACCCTTACCCTAACCCCCATCTGAGGAAGAAGAGTCATTGGATTAAAGAACAAGAGGTCCATAACGGGAGAGTAACCATGTGTCAAACAGACTAGTCCAATTATGAATTTGTCCCAAGGAGAGCTGGAAGTCACACTATGTGAAAGTTTGTTGAAGCAAACCAATGGGCATGTGCATAAATCATAACCATAAAAGATGTTTATTCTATTAAAATCTAAGATAATGTCGGTGTGAGAAAATGGTTCATAAAAATTGAACTAATAAACATCTACATATCTATCGGCTTAACATAATTAAGGTACATTAAGTGTAACGTTAATACCATTCCGTATCAACATGAGTTCAATAAATGCACAACCAACATGATATCTAAGTGAACATATGTAGTATATACCATCATAGGGTTAAAGACCTTACATAGCATCGAAAATCATGTAATGTATAACCATCAAGTATAAACCCACATTAATATATTTTTTTTTACTATTTCTATTGTATTTATTTGTTTTGTATATATTTACTTTGAACATGTGACAAGTGGTATCAAAGCCCAGGTTACAACACTGTGGCCAGATTGGGCAATTGATTGACAGTTTGTGTATTGTGATCACAGAGTAGTGCAGAGAATAATACTTAAGCAAGTGAACCATGATGCATAGGGGAACAAGAAGTACATAGTCCATTCG
Organism: Pinus taeda; assembly: GCA_000404065.3. Classification (NCBI taxonomy): domain Eukaryota; kingdom Viridiplantae; phylum Streptophyta; class Pinopsida; order Pinales; family Pinaceae; genus Pinus; species Pinus taeda. Next base: position 48,562 of record APFE031649702.1, on the reverse strand, counting down.
ACCATTAGCAGAACCCAACCATGCATCCGTTGTGGGTGCCAACCTAGAGGTATGGGTGCAGTTAGTTGGGAGCCATTAAAAGCTGACTACCAAAATTATGGAAACAGTTCAACAAATGAGAATTGAATGATAGGATTAAGAGTGGAAAATTAGAGACTAATGTGGGATCAAGAGAGAATACTGAAGAGTTTATCAAATCGTTAGAATTGTAGAATTGTTATACCCAATTTTAGTAATAAGGAGTGGAATGAGGGGACCAAACAGGGAGGTGAAAATATGTCATAAGGAAGTCAAACTCAACATTCAAAGAAGGATAAGCGTGGTAATGAAGGGGGATTTGACAATGTGTCAGACCATCTGAAAAATAAGAAACAAAATATTGAGTTAAAAGAAGAGTTTCAGAAGATAAAACCTCCAATGTTTTATGGAGAAATGGAGGAAGTTATTGAAGTTTTTGATATCTATGAATACGATGATAATATTAAAGAAAAATTTGTGATTTACCAACTGTAAATTAAGGCCACATTATGATGGGAAGAGAATAAGTCTGTACACGTAGTTGATGAGAAAAAGGTGAATTAGGTTGATTTCTAAAAATATTATAAGGAAAAGTGTTTAACTGAGTGATTTTATGATGATAAGGCAAAGGAGTTTCATGATCTATGACTGGGAAAACTTTCTATGAATGATTTTGTGGCCAAATTTATGTCTCATTATGATATGTACCTTACATTAGGGAAGAAAATGCCAAGGTACAACGATTCTTGAGTAGCCTACCCATTTTTATGAAGGAATGCTTGGAATTTGATAATCATAAAACCTTGGATGAGGCTATAAGGAAGGCATAAATTTTTTACCAACAGATGAAGCAGAAGGGGGAATGTGGTAAGTCTTGGCTTAAAAAAAATACATCCAAAATTTTTCACAACCTGAAAGGCACGAAAGGGGGAAATGCAAGACATATATACAAGAATCAATCAAATAAGGCTTTTGGAAAAGGGAAACAAAAATTTAAAAACTAGAATGAGTCAAAATAGATGGAGGTCTCTAGTAAGCCTGAATCGAGTCAATTACAAAACCCCCCATTATAATGTTAGGGTTGTGGAGAGCCACATTATTATAAAAATTATCCTCATCTTACTATAACAGAATGAGCTGCTACCATTCCAGAGGCTTCAACGGTTGGAGAGGTCGTGCAAAACATACCCAGGATTAATGTTGCCTTGGATGATCATCAAGCAGAGTATCAACCCAGTATGATTGAGTTGGAAGGTAACATGTTTAATCATGTTGTTTCAATTATAATAGACTTGGGAGCTATTTTATGTTACGTTAGTTCTAGAATTGTTGAAAATTTTCATTTACAAACCAATAAGTTTAAAAATTCATGGTTGGTGCAATTAGGTACTCGGGCAAAGATAAGAGTGATGACTAAGGTAGATAATTGCCCCATTGAAATAACGTTCCAACCTATTGATATAGGATTAAATGTGTTACCTTTTGGGGTCTTATGATGTTTTGATAGGGATGGATTGGTTGGAGGACCATTGGTCCTTAGTAAATTGCAAAGATAAAACTGCCAGCTACCTTAACGAGGGAGTTAGACAATAACTGTAAGGAATAAAGACGTCCATGGTCATGTGACCTATCACTACCTCTTAGTTGGGTAAGTGTATTCATAAAGGATTTCTAATATATGCGGTCCAGGTGGGTTCACTAACTCCAAATATAAAATGCCCCCCTTAGGAAACCTATCAGTAATTCAGGATTTCATTAATGTGTTTCTAGAAAGGATACCAAGATTACCTCCTAAATGGGATATTGATTTCATGACGGAATTAGTTCCTGGGGCTTCACTATTGTCTCAGACTCCTTATCAAATGAGTATACCTGAATTAACATAGCTTAAAATGTAATTGAAGGAATTACTTGATAATTGTTATATTCACCCAAGTGTGTCCCCTTGGGGAGCACCTGTTTTGTTCTTCATGAAGAAGGATGGTACCTTGAGATTATGTATTGATTACAAACAACTTAATAATTTAACTGTTAAAAGCAAATATCATTTGACAAGGATCAATGATTTATTCGATCAAGTTAAGGGAGCCACCATCTTCTCTAAGATAGATTCGTGGTCTGGAAATTGTCATATAAGGGTGAAGGAAGAAGATATTCCCAAAACGGGATTCTAGAACATGCTATGATCATTATGAGTTTATGGTTTTTCAATTTGGGCTTACCAATGCCCCAACCACTTTCATAAGTCTTATGAATGGTATATTCCATCCATACCTTGACAAGTTTGTTCTAATTTTTATTGACAATATTATTATATATTCCATAAATTTAGAGGAACACAAGGAACATTTACAAATCATGTTGCAAACATTAAAAGATCATCAATTATATGCCAAATTCAACAAATGTGATTTCTACAAATATCAAATACCATACTTAGGCCATGTGATCTATACGGGAGGGATATATGTAGATCTTGAGAAAATTAAAATTATTATGGAATGGATGGTTCCTCCTAATGTTGTGGACATCCAATCCTTTATGGGATTAGCAGGGTATTATCACCATTTTATCGAGGGATTTTCTCAGATAGCTTATCCTATAACAAACCTACAAAAGAAGAGAAAAAACTTCAAATGGATGGCTGAATGTCAACATAGATTCGAGTTATTAAAGAATTTATTAACAACTTCCCCGGTATTAAAGATCGCAGATCCAGAAAAGTAATTTGTGATCTGTACTGATGCTTGTCAAGAGGGAGTGGGAGGAGTGATAAAGCAAGAGGGAAAAGTGATTGCCTACAAATCAAGGAAATTTAAAGAACATGAACAAATATATTCTGCTTATATTCTAGAATTGACCACGGTAGTGCTTGCCTTCAAGGTATGGAGGCATTATCTATTGGGCAAGAAATTTATGTTGATGACAGACCATAGTAGTTTAACCAATTTCTTTAAACAACCTCATTTGAATGCATGACAAGCAAGATGGAAAACCTATTTAGGTGAATTTTATTTTGATATTAAACAACTTAAGGGAAAAGAAAATCGGGTGGCAGATGCTCTGAGTAGGAAATCGCATCACCTCTATGAGATATCATGTAATGAAGTGGAATTTAATTTTTCAGATCAGATTAGGGAAGTTGTTAACCAAGATCCAGAATATAAGTTTTTATGATAGCAAGACAATCAAGTAAACAACTCAAAAGAACAAGCTAATTACACAATAAATGAAGACAATTTGTTAACTTTCAGAGGTAGAATATGTGTTCCTAATCAACAAGCTGTTAAATTATTTATTCTGGATAAATTTCATAAGAGAGACAATGCTTCCTACCTCAGGTATCAGAAACTATTTTATGCAATTAAAAAGAATTATTTTTGGCATGGGATGAGAAGGGATATTGTAGAATATTTAGCCAAATGTTGGGAGTGTCAACAAGTTAAAGTTGAACACCAACATCCAATGGGACTGCTTAATATTTTACCTATTGTGAAATGGAAGTGGGAAGTAATTACATTGGACTTCATCATCAGACTACCTAAATCCCGAAGGAAAAATGATTTAATCATGGTAGTGGTTGATAAATTAAGTAAAGTAGCCCATTTTATTCTTATTCAATCCACCTATAAAACTGGGCAGATTGCAGACATATTTATGCAAGAAATTTTTAGGCTTCATGGGATGCCTAAGGTTATGGTTTCTGATTGAGATGTAAAATTTACATATGTTTTTTTGGAAAACTCTTTTCATAGGTTTGGGTACTCAAATGCAGTTTAGAACCACCTATAACCTACAAACAAACGGGCAAACATAACGAGTAAACCAAGTGTTGGAAGACATGCTTCACATTTGTTTGATTCAACAACCTAATAAATGGGCGAATTATCTTCACTTAGTGGAATTTCCCTATAAAAACAGTTATCATGAATATTTGAAATTAAGGGTTCTTTATGGAAGAAGATGCAAGACACCCATCAATTGGAACAACCGAGAGGAAAAATTAATGTTGGGGCCTGATATGTTAGCGGAAAAGGAAAGCACTGTGAAGAAAAATTGATAGAATTTAAAGGCTGCACAGGATAGACAAAAGGCTTATGCAAACAAGAGAAGAACATGTAAAGAATTCTAGGTGGGAGACCATGTTTATATTCGCATACGACCTCGGAAAATAAGTTTGCAATGGAGAGAATGTGCAAAGCTATCCCTGAGATACTGTGGGCCTTTCCAAATATTGGAAAGGATTGGACTTGTTGCATATCAGTTAGCACTACCCAACCACATACAAATTAACAATTGGTTTCATGTATCCTTATTAAAAAAATACAGAGATGACCCTAGACACATTATTAATTGGCAAGAAGTATAGGTAATATTTTTCTTTTAATGATGACTGAACTTAGTATAATTATAAGTATTAATGACATGATTATCTTGTGGAACAGGTGGAACCAGATGAAGAATTCATTATAGAGCCCCTCCATATTCTCGAGAGGAGATAAATAATTCTACAAAGGTGAGCCATCACCCAAGTGCCCAAGTTAAAGTGCAGTGGAAGCACTTTAGCCCAGAGGAGGCTACCTAGGAAGATGAAGGATGGAAGTGGAAATCATATCCTTATTTGTTCCAGGAAATTAAAAAAAAAACACCGAGGATGGTTCTCCCCTTATGGGGGCGAAGATGAAACACCCCTAAGCATGGGATAGTTGACATTTACTTTTACCAACATTTACTCATTTTTTATTTTATTCATGAATGTGTTGGTTTGCTTCACCAAAATTTTGCGAAGTGTGACTTCCAACTGTCCTTGGGACAGATTCATAACTCAAGCAGTCTATTTGACACATGTTTACTCTCCCGTCGTGGATCTCTTGTTGTGTAATCCAACGTATCTTCTTCCTTGGATGGGTGTTAGGGTAAAGGTAGCCTTCCCCACCCACCACTTGGTTTGTCATTCATTCCATTCATTTCAAATGTCTCATGCTTAGGGGTGTTGCATCTTCCCTGTGAGCATGAGACAATTGAAATTTACAAAACCAACAAATATTTATTTGTTTTGTATATAATTACGTTGAACATGTGATAGTAAACTTGAATTAAAAAAAAAAAAAAACTACTTTATCATAATAATAGTATTCCTATAAATTTTATATATTAATAAAATTCATATAATTTAAAATTACAATGCTATTTTTAAATATTAATATTTTTCATATTAATAAAATTCATATAATTTAAAAAATAATTTTTATTATCATATTAAAATTATAAAATAATTCCTAATGTATGGTAAATTATTTATGAATCAACTTCTATTACTTAAATTACAATACATTTTTAAAATATTAATGCATTCTATTTATCAATCAACTTTTATTAACTTAAATTACAATGTATTTTTTAAATACAAATAAGTTTTTTAATGTATTATAAATAACAAAAACACAGTTACCTTAAATTACAATGCATTTTTTAAATATCAATAAGTTTTTAATGTATAGTAAATAATCAATCAAATTAAAAAAACACTTAATTTACTAATCAACACTCATTAACTTAAATTACAATGAAACAACCATTAATTTAAATTATAATGTTTTTTTAAAATATCAATAAATGAAAATTTGATTGAAGGAATTTCTTTGATTACGAATGCTCTTCCAAAATAATAATGAAATTTTTGTCGTTTAAGTTACCATGTTTTTTCTAACTCTGCATAATTATCTTTTTCCATATATAACTAATTAAATTTCTTCCTTCACTTCGAAGGAGGAAACGCAGCCTTGAAACGGCGAAGAAGGTAGTCCCTCGGTTGCTCGATAAAATGCCAGAGGGAGAGTTTTTCCTCTGCCTTTAGGTTTTAAGAAATCAAAATAGATTTTACGACCTTGCCCTTGGTAATTAATATACTCTCATTCGCACTCTCCCTCTGCCTTTAGGTTTTAAGAAATCAAAATAGATTTTACGACCTTGCCCTTGGTAATTAATATACTCTCATTCGCCAACGCAGAGGCTTTAGGGGAGAGACAAAGGACAGTGTAACAAAGGCATCATAAGCAAAGTCCAAACATTAAGATCTCCAAAACCTATACATTAATAATATTTTTAAAAAAATCTTTTTAATTTGAAAAAAACATTGGAAAAAAACCCTACTTATTAATGATATAATCTTTTTCTAATTTGGAAAAAAATATCTACTTATTAATAATATAATCTTTTTGTAATTTGAAAAAAAAATCTACTCATTAATGATATAATTTCATTAAAATTAAACATATTACTTAATTTCAATAAATTTCATCCAATACATCATTAAAATTGGACATATTATTTAATTTCAATAAATTTCATCCAATACACCTTAGATAATAAGGAATTTCTTTAGTTATAAAAATTATAATTAGAGTGATGTATTGAACATATTATTTAATTTCAATAAATTTCATCCAATACACCTTTGATAATAAGGAATTTCTTTAGCTATAAAAGTTATAATTAGAGTAATGTTGAATATCAATGAATTTTAACTAATATAAAATTTAACCAACTTCCAAATATGTATTAATGAATTTCTTTCTTGTTTAATATATATTAATGTAAAATAAAAATTCTAATAAACCATACATTCCTTACTTTAATTAGAATGTCTTTCCAAAATGGTGTTTTTTTAACGGGAGTTTGGTCAATGAGTTTCTTCCTAAATCGTAAAACTGCTCTTAAACATAAAGAACATTAATTTACCCTAGATTTTGATATAATCTATAGTTTGTTGGCTTTTAAAAAATGTTATTATGTCTACCATTGTACTTTTGTTCTAACCTAACCTAACTATATAAACCAACATTCCACATTCATGGTTAGGTTTTCATTATCTTTTTTTTCTTCTGCACTCGACATTTTTAATTAACATTATTAAATTGAAATTACATTTTAAAGGATAATCGTGGCACCGACAAAAACTAATCATAAGTGCACGATAATCACTATTTACACATTAACCATGACAAGGAAAACAACTAAAATCTAGCACAAGAAAAAAAAGGTTGATAACTGCATGATAATAACTATATACACATCAACTATTAAAAAAAACAACCCACAATCTGCAAATCAACTCAATAAAAACATAATAGAGAAAAGGTTGATAACTGCATGATGATAACTATATACACATCAACTATTAAAAAAACAACCCACAATCTGCAAATCAACTCAATAAAAACATAATAGAGACTTGCAATGCCTAATAAATCTAGGCAAAGATAATATATGAAAACAACCCACAATTTGCAAATCAACTTAATAAAAGCATAGTAGAGACTTGCAATGCGTAGTAAATCCACACAAAAATTATATATGATCGACAAAGTTCAGCTCTGAAACTTCATTCCCATAATCATCAATTTCATATTATTTGAAAATAAACATAACACCTTTCAAATATTAATCGGAATGGATAGTTTCGAAATCTTCCATATTTTAGCGAATCCCAGAACTTGTTCAGGCTGGATGCTTGTTCTACAAAGGGCACAAGTGAAATATAACGTAGAAGCCAAGCTTTCTCATTCTCTTTTAACTTTGACAGACAGACCATGCACTCCAACTCATTTGTGAAATTTTGTGATTTATACACAAACAAGGGGAGATCCTTTCACACCGCAGAATCCAACCTCATGTTCCGCAGAATTTACAGTCCTTAACCTATAAATGAAACCGACACACCTAGAAGCTGATCTTTGTCTAGAAATTCTAGCAACTTACGAAAAACAACAGTGAAGGCGTGCATATTTTTCCATTGAGCACGCCAGCTACGAAAAACATCGATCGATCGGTTGGATTTGAATGTGTTTGGGCATGTTTTCAAATTCTAACTTGCTATTCAACCCACCATGCATTAATGCATATACATCCACCTTGCTTAATTAATTCGTGGGGCCCGCGGTCATCCCAAATAATTGGAAATGGCGTATAGCTCAAGAAATCTCCCAAGAATTATTGCTCGCAGTCAAACAGGCATGACCATGTATCACCATCATAGATTTGTATATCATCACCATAACATGCATGCAGAAATTCCTCACCCATGTTATGATTATATCCTGTGCATGGTCATGCACTAAGCCCCAATGATTGGCTTAGTGCATGGCAATTAAGAATTGCCTACCGTGAAGAGGAAGACGAGGCACGATAATCACTTAATTTTTATTTAATAAAAGAGAAATTGCGAAATTTGTAATACGCCACAATTTTGATCTCTTATTGGACTTACTCATATCACAAATATTACACCTTTAATTTCAGTTTTATTAACCATCGAAATAGATTTTGAAAAATTCCAGAGTATAAAAGCATTTGTAATTTATATCGATTTCTAACGATTGTATTTCTTTTTCACTAGTATCAGGTGTCATGGAAGGCATGCGTGAGGGAGGGCATTGCAACTCTCCCACCGAGAATAAATGTAAAAAGACAGAATAAATGCAAAAGACATGGCCCACCCTCCCCCAAGGTCATTAACGCAAGCATATGCTTGAGAGGTAGTAGAGAATGCTAATAGATGTGTTATCTAGGATAGTACATTGTCGAACGTTAAGTTTGCAAATGATGACATCCATGCTGACATCCATCGTGACGTGTGGAGTTGAAGGTGGAGGGCTTAAGACAAGACCTTGTGTATCATTGTAGCGGTTGTCACTCTCTGGAAAAATTGTTTTTAGCTATCAAATGGGTGCAAAAGAGTAGAAATGTTTTCAGCCCTCTTCTTATTCACAAAAGCATTCAAAGCTAAATCAGACTCTCTTCATCGGATAATGCTCGAAATAATATTTCCAATGGTATGTGGAGGTACCAACATGGACTTTTGGAACAGATGATATGGCCAATGGAAATCTAAGGGTTGTGTTGCCTTTAAAAGGATGAAAGAAGAGCATATAGGAGGTCTAAAGAGATACAAACGATCAACAATCAGAGGATCAACAACCAAGCACATCGGCGATCAACGATCGCACATCTGGCATATCGATGATCCCACAAATCAGAAGTCCTAACATATCAAAGGTCCCACAACATGGCATATTAGCAACCGACACGACTAGGCCATATCGACGATCGGAGATTGACGTTTTCAAATTGACCAAATTAAGAAGATTGCATTTGTTGAAAATTCATAATGTTAAATCGTCAGGATTTGGCCTTTAGTTTTAAAGCACTGGGGAGGGCCTACTACAAATCAATAAAGGATTTCCTCGCAAAACCGGAGTAGGACTGAGCCTTTTCTCTCTCCTCGAACAAGACGCATGGAAACGTAAGATTGGCTCTAACACATGACACATGGCGACACATGAATCCTCCCGATAAGGAACATGGAGCAGCTGGCGCCACCATGATGTGGCAGTACAACGGACACGTGGCATGTAGATATAGTGTTTTGAGGGTCATAAGGGGCCAAAACAGGGTGACATATGTCACCACTCACAAGGTGACACATGGCAGTGGATGAAGCCACATCGGAGATTGAAAATCAATGTTCACAGGTTGAGGCATGTTGTTACATCAACGTAAAACCTCCAATTATGATCTGCTGATAAAGAGGTTGGCCCACAGTCACATAAAGAGCGAAAGAAACTAAGGGTGAAGCGCAGAGGGTGATTGACGATCAATGATTGGAGAAATTAAAATGTCACATCAAGTTAAATTCCAGATTTGAAATTGTCGATTGAGGGGCTAAGATCTAAGGGTGGACCCTCAAGTAAGAGGAACTTAAAGGACCAGGGGTGTTAAACCATTTACAAAGGAAAAATAGCCCTCGGGCTAAAACAAAAGGCCTTAGTTCCTCAAGGCTAAGAAACAAGTCACATGCCCTGCTCATATGATGAGAACTGCAATAAGGCGTTAATCCAAAGGGGCCCAAGGGACATCGAAGCTCATTTTTTTGTAATTTTTTAAGACTAAAAGTCCTGATGCGGTGATGTTCTGATAATATGGTACAAAGATTTGAAGGCGTATGGGTTGGTGGTTGAGGCATTCAATTAAGGCATGGAGCAGTGGGAAGTCGATAGCGTTTGATCCTGTGGAAGCCTGTGCAATAAGAAACCTAGCACAACAATAGCCACAAGAATGAATTTGACTGCTTTGCTTGCATGTCTTCCGAGAGTAAATGGAGGTATGGGACTCAGGAAGACTTAATGGATCAACATAAAGCTCCACTCATTCATACTATGAAGGACTACCAGGAAAATATCAACTTCTGCTATGCGACAAACCACCATAGTTGATCGCTACCAACTCTAAAGAGTGGTAGAGTTAGGCAATTAAGGTGAAAGTGACAAGAACCAACTGAGCAACTAGAGGGAAACATTATGGCAGAGATGTGACCTGATCAAGGTCTTCATTGGAATGGAAGAAGGATATTTTCCTTAGTCATCTTTCTGTTTTTCTTATTTATGTTTATTTCTATAATTTCTATGTATTCTCAATAAAGGAATCAGATCCTGTGGAATCATTTTGAGCAATAGAGATATCACAGTCTGAGATAGCTAGCCAATCGGACATTTGGCCCTTGGCTGAGATATTTTGTAACTATTCATTCAAAGCCCCTTGCTCCTTATAAATAGGGGGAAGAAATGATTAGAAGAGGTTCCAGAATTCTGCACCCACCGTGTTCCAAATTTTGTGATTCCACTTTCGTTCTAATTACCTTTTCATGAGGGACTTGAGCAATATTGTTGAATGTAATGGACTGGTGATTGGAACTTTGGAATATTAATGAAATTCATTGGTGATTCCAAGAAGATCAATGATAAGTATGTTTCCCCTTTGTTTATCACTTCATGTATGTTTCTCTTCTACTAAAATTCTGTAATGAAGCTGCTTGCTTCACTCTCTCATGGTTATATGTATGTTGTTGAGTAGTAATAGTCCCCGTGTTAATTAAATATCTACTTATGTACCTCTAGGGAGCACAGATTTACCATGATGATCAGTGACAAGTGTGTCCATGAGATATAGAGTATGAAACCTTAATTTGCGCTCCATAATTCCTGCCATTCCACCTCCTTATTCTTTTGTATTTCTACCAGAATATTGTTTCTTATGATTCTATCTTGTTTACAACCCTATGCATCAGATTCCCCTCCTTTCTTTCCTCCTCTTCATTTTAGTACAACGCCAATATTGAAACTACATATTGTTGTGTGTCGGCCACCAAAACCATGAATTTCTTTTTGAGATTGACCCGATTTACCCCTATGAATACAGATCCATATATTTAATTGAGTCTACCTTATTGAAAGACTATTGAGCCAAGCCCCCTTCATTATATTTTTAAACTACGTGACAACTTGAGTGCAACATAAATGCCCCACTGATAATATTCCATGCACTCCTCTCTTAATATGTCCCAGGAACTGGTCTACAATCAACTCAAAGGTTGTCTCTAAGAAGCTTCGTATATCTTCTAAAGCACTTGTGCTCCAGGTGCTAGAAAAAGTGAGAACATCTTTTTGGCGTCATTCCTAGGGAACGGATTAGAATATTTTCCCTCGATATGACAAATATTTACATTCCCTCTGTTAGGTGAGGAAGGGAAGTGTGGGTTGAAGATTTCTTACCTTGGCGACTCCACAGTTACAATTTTATGTTAAACATCCTGGCGACTCCACTGTCTATATGTGTATTTGATCATCTTGGCTTTCAAGTAGCCCCATACCCATTCTGATTCTAAAACAGTCAAAAACTTTCTCTACCTTTGAACCTGAGATCATTCACTTAGGAAGGTTTTCAAAATGGCCATTCCTGCATTCCTGGCCAAGAAAGTTACCTAAGGTATATTATAAAAAATATTATATAATGCACTAAATAAATATCATGTAATATTTGTTCTATACCTAATCAATATTACATCTTAATGATTATATTACATAATAATTGTCATATGGTTGTTGTTACATAATACTTATTTATTAAATTATGATCATAAATCTAATAACATATCTTAAGTCTATTACATTTTTTGAAATAAGAAAAAAATAACTAATGGTTACAGACATTTGTTTTTTTTTGGAAGTCAAATGTTCAAATCTAAAAGGGGTTTTCCCATATTTACATTTATTTTATAATAGAGCCAAGATTATTGACATATTTTATTTTTATAATCTACATGTATATTTTTATAAATATTTTTTTAAATGCACATATTAATTTTTATCACCGAATTGGAAGAATGCATGCCTCCCTTTTATTATTTTTCTTAGGAATTCTTTTTAAAAATATATTGTTTTTTTCACTTTAGAATATATAATAATAATATACGTAATAATAGTAGTTGTTTTGGTAAATTTTGTATTGAAATATTTTATAACCAGTATAAAATTTACATCTTCCACATTTAATTCTAAATATATTTATTTTTAGACTTTCAATTATTATTTTTTAATTGATATAAATTTATTATTTTACATTAACATCCAAATATTTTATTTATAGTTGAGTGTGGGAGTGAAATATTTTTACATCTTCTAAGTTGTAATGTAATTTAAAATAATCAAATAGGTATATTCATTTTTATTTTTAATTATAGTTGTCATTATTTTTTATTAGAAAATATTTCACTTATATTTATATTTATTTTGCTTTTAATTACTTTTTGTAATGACCGGATAATTCATGTGAATAAATCTTCTGTTTTACCATTGTAAGTAAATATGGAACATAGATTATTATCTTTTTGTGAAAAATGATTTGAATATTATTAATTCAAAAGTTGAGTACAAATTGAGTAATTACACATAATAACATTCTATGAGGAAGTTATTCTCTTTTCTTGCCAGATAATAAAAAAGAAACAGTTGCTAACAGGGAAAAAAAAACCCTAATTGTTTTTCCTATTCCCATAGAAAAGCGAAAAAGGAAAAGGACCCGGGTTGTTAAGGAACAAACGGGAGAGAAGGCAAAAAGGAGAAGAAAAGAGGGTGCTAAGTCTGGTAAGGACCAGATAGCACAGGCACAAGTGGTGCAATATCTTTGCTGAAGACAACGGTCTAGCAAAAGAGCTTGGGGGGAGATTCAGTCTGGTGGACTAATCTCATGGTTGGGAGGAGAACAAGCAACAAAATAATTCCCTCCATTCTGGAGAGGTACTGAAGACTGTAAGAGTAGCAGTACAGGTAAGTACAGTTACCATTTTATGGTCTAAGATACATTCATGTTCTTGAAGATACTATCTGGACTGTAAGTTAAGGTCTAGGATAATCTGATAAATAGTCTTAAACTATTAAAAGAAAACAAGTATACAACGCCAGGACACAGAAACAAATTAAATGTATAGACGAAACTCATTAAATCAGTAAATAAAATCTGAGTGGAGTACTGTATGGACTCGGTTGGGTCTTAGCAGTATTCGAGTTTCAAAGAAACCGATCTTCATAAATCATACCCTATACGGAAGGGATGACATATTAAAGAGGCAAAAGGAACTCATTATGTGCATAACAGTGATATAATGACAAGTAGGGAAAAATATAATATGTCAATGAAATAATACAAACCATATATATATATATATATTATTATATATAATGACAAGGGTCGGTGGAACCAGTGTGCGTATGGTTTGCACACAGTGGTCAAACCAACCGAGACACGGTGGAATACAAGTCATAATCCTCTGTACCAAAGGAAAGACAGAGCATCCGCGCCAATGGCAATAATTTATAGCAATCTGTAAACTATCTAAACCCTTGTAAGGGACAATTTATTCGAATGTAATAGCAATAAAAATACGAGGTTACGAATAGTGAAAACCTTGAAAAGACTCCAGAAATATGTGGAAGCAAACCATGTAACATTAGAGTTAACTGCCTGAAATAAAGAGAAAATTCGTATGCTATAGTTATGCTTACATTCTGTAGCCAAAACGTTACAAGCGACCATATCAGCGGTCGAGACCCATGAGAGTAAGGACAGTCAAGGCATAGCTAGTAATTCCGGTGCCGAGACCATCAAGGGTCGCAACTGAGCATTATATGCATGAACAATAACAAACAATGAAATAATATCCATTCCTGTTGTAGCGAACAGCTATATATTCATGCATAGACTAAATCTAGGATTATAGCGGCATATCAATAAACATAAATTTCCAGAGTAGAACCATGTAAAAATAATAGATTAATAAACCTTGCCGAGTCTTATCGGAAGCACAAAGGTAGACTGGAAATCACAGTATTTTTACAGAACCGGAGAAACCATAAACTCCATATATGCTTGGAAAACAGAGTCATGATTATCCTATGTAATTAACAGCAAATTAAATATAGTATATACATGCCAAATGTTCAACGACGTAACCGGCTGAGCCATAAACACAGCGGTTCGTCAATAAAACCATCTTTACAGTATCGAGAATGGAATGTTAACCAGAAGACCAAACATTGAAACAATACATTCCGAATTTAGTGACATAAGTCTATGAGTCCCGTTCTAGGCGCGGAAATACAGCTGCCACCATGAGGACCTTCAAGGGAAGAACCCTGGCTTCGAGTTATGGATGGCGCCCTCAGGCAAACAAAGCCACAAGGATTCAACTTTCCAACAGAGAGTGGTGAAAATCACCTGACAGGAAATGGGAGGAATCAACGTTTAACTCGGCATCAACTGTATATGTAAATCCTACGCTAAGGGTCGCAGGCTTACCTGAGAAACCAGTTCATGGAGTTAAACGATGGTCGCGGTGAATTCCCTCGAACCCCTGTCAAACAAGAACAACCAACATAGATGAGATTAAGCAGAAAGCAAGTCCATCAGAACTCTGTAAAATTCCTTATGTAATATTGGAACAAAGGAAAAAGACTACCTGTAGATGATTTGGGTTCAGAACGGAGCGCCAAAGGTATTCGCTGTCTCTGGGGTGCAACAGTGACCCAGAGTTCCACCATTGAAGCCAGCGACGAATGTCTGAAGGCGAACAGCCATAGTCGGGATGGTGAATAACCGCGGAAAAATTATCTAATAAACATATAATACAGAACCCTAAAAGCCACTGTATAGCTGGCAACCGGCCCCTAACCGTCCGATTAAGGATTGGAAATCACCGCCGTGGATCTTATCAGTGATCTCGAGGAGATCAAGGCCGGACTGCAACATTTAATATCTCTTCCAGTTTTCCAGAGATCGTAATCCAGGTCGGGTAGAAAAATCCCGAGGTGGACCAGCTGTCCACCTCTCCGTTAAGGAGAATTAATGGTTCAATGGTTAAGTGTCCGATGGCTATGTAGGATTGCTGGCATCATCGATTCCTACGTCGCATCAAATGTTAAGGGGGTCATGTATATATAAATAAAACTCTGCCTTCGTTGTAGGGTTATGGTAATACCATATGCATTGATATAATGTTAACTATTTCATGGTCGATAGGATTGTATTCACCATTTAATGGGTCTCCAAGTTAATAGATACCATTTGACATGCGTAAGGATGACCTATACCATTAATATGTGTAAAATTAATATTTACCTTTCGTTATGTGTAAAGATAACGATCAATTTTTTTATTTGTGTATAAGTAAGTATTGTTAAGGGTTGTGACATGTGGTATCAGAGCCCAGTTACAGAACTGAGGCCTCTGGGTAAAGATAGATTGACATCTAGAGAAATTACAAAAAAAAAAATATAAAAAAATATATAAATCTTCCTTATCATTACCCCTTTCACTTTGTTTTGAATGAAGTACAGGATCAGGAGTTTCGAGAACCTGCAGCATGAGGAGAGCAAATAATACAACTCGACGACCTGTGATGGGACAGGGGGCACCTGGCCCCGAAAATAATCCCGAACTGTGGGTACAACTTGGGGAAGAGGCCAGAGTTACAAATCAAGCCATTCTGGAAACAATATAGGAACTTAAAAATGAGATGGCAAGGCTACGGGAAGACAATTCCAGACTTACGATGGAACAAGAAACAATTCTGAAGAGTTTGTCTGGTCGATAGAATCAACCACCAGCTAATCCTGGCACGGAGCAGCAGAGGATGTCCGAAGAAAAGAACCACCATATACCCCCTGAAGGATCGGAGGAACAAGAGGAACGTTCCGATAATGTAATTGAACAACAAACTTCGAAAAGACAAAGGGTGGAACTAGAAGGGGAATTTCGCAAAATTAAACCACCACATTTTGATGGGGAACAACAAGAAGCAGCTGAAGCATGGCTAATCAATATGAATAAGTATTTTCAGCTCTATGAATATGACCACAATCTTAAAGCACGATTGGCTATTTTTCAGCTACAGGGAAAGGCCACCTTATGGTGGGAGGAAGTGAAAATTGTAAAAGGAGTTACTGAGTAGACTATTACCTGGGATAACTTTCAAAGATATTTTAAGGAGAGGTATTTAACTGAACGCTTCTATGATGAAAAGGCAAGAGAGTTCCACGATCTGTGTTTGGGGCAGCAGACTATGGACGAGTTTATCACCCATTTTACTTCCTTACTCCGCTATGTGCCATATATAAGGGAAGAAAAAGCAAAGGTACAGAGATTTGTTAGCAGCTTACCGCCCTACATGCGAGAAAGGATTGAATTTGATAATCCAAAATCAATGGACGAGGTAATCTGTAAAGCCAGAATCTGTTATCAACAAAGCAAGCAAAAAGGGGAAGATGCTCGCGGAAAATGGAATGAGAAAAAGAGCTTTAAGTCAATAGGATACAACAAAGGAAATCATAGCAGTGGAAGTAAGGGAAATGGCAAGGGACTAAACAACAGAACTACAACAAGAACCACATCCAAATTTAGGCCTACCAATGAGTCTAAAGTCAGCGAACAGCATGCACGATTGGACAATGAAGGAACAGTAAGACCCCCGGTGCAATGCTGGGGTTGTGGGGGACCACATTACATCAAAAACTGTCCACAGCGAAAGGGGACTGAAAAATTATCTCAAATTCATGAAGCCTCAACAGTCAGTGAGGTAGGACGCAGTGTACCCAGGATTAATGCGGCTTTGGAAGACCGTCAGGAGGAATATCAGCCAACCATGGTCGAATTCGAAGGTAACATTTCAGACCTTACTGTATCTGTTTTAATTGATCCTGGGGCTACACTAAGTTATGTAAGCCCAAAGGTAGTAGAACGTTGTAATTTACAATCTGTTAAGTTTAAGAACCCATGGCTGGTACAATTAGCTACAAGAGCCAAAAGACGAGTGATAGCTAAAATGAAGGACTGCTCCTTCACTATAGCCGGACAGCCAGTAAAGGCTAACTTAAACGTGCTTCCCCTTGGCTCCTATGATATTCTAATTGGTATGGATTGGCTGGAAAAACACTGGTCATTAGTGGATTGTAAAACCAAGGTTATCTACTTTAGAGATCATCATGGAATCAGGAAAGAAATGCAAGGAATTAAACGACCTGTGCAAGTTCGACCAATAACGACAAACCAACTCGTAAAATGTATTTGGAAAGGGTGCCAGGCCTATGCCATCCAGGTGGGTTATGCAAATTCTAAGGATAAAACAACTATTTTGAACAATATCCCTATAATCCAAGAATTCACAGATGTGTTTCCAGAAAAAATTCCTGGGCTACCACCAAGAAGAAACATAGATTTTACCATTGAGTTGGTTCCGGGAGCAGCACCAGTGTCACGGGCACCATATAGAATGAGTGTACCCGAACTGACAAAATTAAAAATGTAGTTGCAGGAATTGTTAGACAAAGATTACATATGTCCTAGCGTGTCCCCATGGGGAGCCCCAGTACTATTTGTCAAGAAAAAGGACGGAACTCTCTGGATGTGCGTAGATTACCGACAGTTAAATAAGTTGACGATTAAGAATAAATATCCTCTACCTCGGATCGATGAACTATTCGATCAAGTGAAAGGTGCAACGGTGTTCTGTAAGATTGATCTGCGATCAGGTTACCATCAGATCCGAATTAAAGAAGAAGATATCGCTAAAACAACTTTTAGAACAAGATATGGTCATTATGAATTTGTGGTCTTGCCGTTCGGACTAACCAACACCCCTGCAACTTTCATGTGTTTAATGAACAGTATTTGCCATCGTTATTTGGACAGATTTGTGCTGGTATTTATTGACGATATACTAATATATTCTCGCACCATGGAAGAACATCATGAACATCTTAGAATGGTGTTACAGACACTTCGAGAACATCAGCTATACGCAAAGTTTAGTAAGTGTGATTTCTTTAAAGAAGAAATCCAATATTTGGGTCATGTAATTACAAAGGATGGGATCGCAGTGGACCCAGAAAAGATAAAGGCCATAATGGAGTGGCCTGTACCGAAAGATGTGGAAGATGTTCAATCCTTCATGGGATTGGCTGGTTATTATAGAGTAGCATTTCCTATTACATCATTGCAAAAAAAGGGAAAAGCATTTCATTGGACCGCAAGCGGCTAGAAAAGTTTTGAACAATTGAAACACCTACTCACTACAACACCTATTTTGAGTATAGCCGATCCTGAAAAGGATTACGTAGTATGTACAGATGCAAGCAAAGAAGGAGTAGGCGGAGTCTTAATGCAAGAAGGCAAGGTGATTGCATACGAGTCTCGAAAATTAAAAGAGCATGAACAGAAATACTCTGCTTATGATTTGGAATTGGTTTCCGTCATTCATGCCTTAAAAATGTGGCGGCATTATCTGGTGGGCAGGAAATTCTTGCTGCTTACCGATCATCATAGTTTAACCAACTATTTCAGGCAGCCCACCTTAAATGCTAGACAAGCACGGTGGGTGGATTTCTTAAGTGGCTTTGATTTTGAGATAAAACATCTGCAAGATAAAGAAAACCGAGTGGCAGATGCCTTAAGTCGGAAAATACAACATTTGTATGAAATTTCCATTAGTGGGTGGAAGAGTCCCTTCTTTGAGATTGTGAAGGAAGCCTCAGATCAAGATACTGAATATCAGCAGCTAAAACTGCAAATACAGCAATCTGTCAATGCGACAGACCAACAAGAATATGAGTTAGATGATGCTGGAATGATATATTTCAAGCAAAGGTTATACATACCTAACCAAGAAAAAATTAAAAATCTGATTATGGATGAACTCCATATCAGCCATTATGTGGGACACCCGGGATACCAGAAAATGATTACAGCAACCCGAAAGGATTACTTTTGGCCAGGAATGAAGAAGAACATTGCCGAGTACTTGGCACGATGTTTAGAATGCCAGAAGATTAAAGCAGAGCACCAGCATCCAGCAGGGTTGCTACAACCATTACCTATCCCAGAATGGAAATGGGAGATCATTTCCATGGATTTTATCACAGGTTTGCCTAAGACAAAAAGAAACAACGATTCTATTATGGTGGTAGTAGACAAGTTGAGTAAAGCTGCGCATTTTATACCTGTACAATCCACATATAAAGTTGTACAGATTGCTCATATTTTTATGCAGCATGTGTTTAAGTTACATGGGCTCCCGAAAACGATAATTTCCGATCGTGATGTGACGTTCGCATCAGCCTTTTGGAAAACACTATTCGCTGATTTAGGAACCCAATTAAATTTCAGCACAGCATACCATCTTTAGACTGATGGACAAATGGAACGAGTGAAGCAAGTGGTGGAAGACATGTTAAGGGCTTATGTTATGCAGCAACCCACGCTGTGGGAAGAGTATTTACATCTGGTGGAATTCGCGTATAACAATGGGTATCATACCTCTATGCAAATGAGCCCATTTGAGGTCATGTATGGTCGAAAATGCCGTACACCCTCTAGCTGGGGAGGACCCAAAGATAAACTGAGTTTAGGACCTGAGATGCTTAAAGAAATGGAAGACATGGTGAAAAGAGTGCACGTTAATTTGAAAGCTGCTCAAGATAGACAGAAAAATTTTGCTGATCGGAAGAGAAGTTTCAAGGAGTACCAAGTTGGGGACCATGTTTATATCAGAATTCAAGCTAAAAGGAGTACCTTACAGTGGAGTGGGTGTGCCAAATTGGCACCTCGATACTGTGGACCCTTTCAAGTCTTGGCCAGGATTGGACCAGTGGCTTACCAGCTTGCCTTGCCAAGTCACATTCGGGTCCACAACGTGTTCCATGTTTCAGTACTAAAGAAATATGTCTATGACCCTAAGCACGTACTCCGATGGCGGGATATTCAGGTCGAACCGGAAGGAGAATTTCTGGTCGAACCTATGAACATCCTCGACCGGAGAGAAGTGCAGCTGCAGAAACGAGTTATTACCCAAGTTAAGATACAATGGTGACATTATGGACCTGAGGAGGACACTTGGGAGGATGAAGAGCTAATGAGAAGAACTTATCCAGCTCTGTTCATGGTTGGAAGACACTGAGACGGTGTCCAATCTCAGGGGGAGGAGATGTAATGACCAGATAATTTATGGGAATAAATCTTCTGTTTTACCATTGTAAGTAAATATGGAACATAGATTATTATCTTTTTGTGAAAAATGATTTGAATATTATTAATTCAAAATGAAGTACAAATTGAGTAATTACACATAATAACTTTCTATGAGGAAGT
Organism: Pinus taeda; assembly: GCA_000404065.3. NCBI lineage: Eukaryota > Viridiplantae > Streptophyta > Pinopsida > Pinales > Pinaceae > Pinus > Pinus taeda. The sequence goes on along the minus strand of APFE031649702.1, from coordinate 28,012 downwards.
TATCCTCTTTTCTTGCATGATAATAAGCAGTTGCTAATAGGGAAAAAACCCTAACTGTTTTTCCTATTTCCATAGAAAAGGGAAAAGGAAAAGGACCCGGGTTGTTAAGGAACAAACGGGGGAGAAGGCAAAGAAAAAGAAGAAAAGAGGGTGCTAAGTCTGGTAAGGACCAGATAGCACAGGCACAAGTTGTGCAATACATTTGCTGAAGACAACGGTCTGGCAAAAGAGCTTGGGGGGGAGATTCAGTCTGGTGGACTAATCTCATGGTTGGGAGGTGAACAAGCAACAAAGTAATTTCCTCTATGCTGGAGAGGTACTGAAGACTGTAACAGTAGCAGTACAGGTAAGTACAGTTACTGTTTTATAGTCTAAGATACATTTCTGTTTTTAAAGATACTATCTGGACTGTAAGTTAGAGTCTAGGATGATCTGAAAGATAGTCTCAACCTGCTAAAAGCAAACAAGTACACAATGCCAGGACACAGGAATAAATTATATGTACGGGCGAAACTCATTAAAACACTAAATAAAATCTGAGTGGAGTACTGTATAAACTCGGTCGGGCCTCAGCAGTATCTGAGCTTCAAGAAACTGATTTTTGTAAATCATACCTTTTACGGAAGGGGATGACATATTATTATTATGTGCATAACAATGGTATAATGATATAATGTCAAGTAGGAAAAAGACAATATGTGCAAGAAATACTGTAAACCATATGAATATATATAAATAATGACAAGGGATGGTAAAACTAGTGTGCGTATGGTCTGCACATAGTGGTCAACCAACCGAGACACGGTGGAATAAAAATCATAATCATCTGTACCAAAGCAAAGATAGAGCAACCGCGCCAATAGCAATGATTATAGCAACCCGTAAACTATTTAAGCCCTCGTAAGGGACAAGTTTATGCAAGCATAAAAATAACGAAATACGAGGTTATGAATAATGAAAACCTTGAAAATATTTCAGAAAAATGTGGATGTAATCCATGTAACATTAAATCAACTGTCTGAAATAAAGAGGAATTCGTATACTATAGTTATGCTTCTTTCTGTAGGCAAAAAAAGAACTTACAGGTGCCCTATCAACGGACGAGACCCATGAGATCAAGGACGGTCAAGGCACAGCCGATAATTCCGACGCTGAGACCATCACAGGGTCGCATCCGAGCACTCTATACATGAGCAATAACAAATGACAAAAAATATCTGTCCCTGTGGTAGCGAACAACTATGTCATTATGCATAGACTAACTCTAGGGTTATAGCGGCATATCAATCATTATAAATTTCCAGAACAGAACCATGTAAAAACAATAGATTAATAAACCTTGCCGAGCCCTTCGAAATCATAACGGAAAAACTCGAAATCATAGTACTTTTCAGAACCAGAGAAAACACAAACTTCATATATGCTGGATAACAGAGTCATAATTGCCTATGCATTTAACAGCAATAAAATATAGTATATACAGGCCAAATGTTCATGGCGTAACCGGCTGAGGCATACACAGCGGTTTGTCGATTAAAATATCTCTTCAGTATTGAAAATAGAATGTCAAACCAGGAAAACAAACATTGAAATAATACATTCGAATTTAGTGACAGAAGTCTCTGAGTTCCGTTCCAGGCGCGGAAACACCATTGCCATTATGAGGACCTTTAAGGCCAGAACCCTGGCTTCGAGCTATGGGTGACGCCTCAGGCAAGTAAAAGTCACAAGGAATCATCTTTCCATCAAAGAGTGGTGAAAATCACATGGCAGGAAATGGGAGGAATCATTATATAACTCAGCATCAACCTTATTTGAAAATCCTAAGCTAAGGGCCGCGGGCTTACCTAATGAAACCGTGCATGGAGATGAAACGATGGTCGCGGTAATTCCCTCGGACCCCTGTCAACAAAGATAACCAGCATAATGAGAATAAATGGAGAGCAAAGTCCATCAAAACTCTGTGAAATTCCTTATCTAATCTTGATACAAAGGAAAAAGGATACATGTGAATGTTTGGGCCAGAGCGGAGCGCCAAAGGTGTTCGCTGTCTCTGGGGCGCAACAGTGACCCAGAGTTTCACCATCGAAGCCAGCTACGAATGTTGAAGACAAGCGGTCATAGCCGAAACGGAAAATAACTGCGGAAAAATGAGCTGCCAAACATATAACACAAAACCCTAAAGCCATTGATAGCTGGCAATCAACCTTTAGCCGTCCGATTAAGGTTTGTAAATATTCGCCGTGGATCTTATCAATGATCCCGAGGAGATACCGGCTGCCTGTGACATTTAATATCATTTACAGTATTCTAGAGACCGTAATCCAGTTTGGGTAGGAAAAATCCAGAGATGGACCAGCTGTCTACTTCTCCGGTAAGGAGAATTTATAGTGCAATAGTTAATTGTCCAATGACTGCGTAGAATCGCTGGCAGCATCGATTCCTACATTGCATCAAAAGTTACGAGGATCATGTACAAATAATTAAACTCTGCCTTCGTTGTAAAGTTAGGATAATACCTTATGAACTAATATAATGTTAACTATATAATGGTCGATCGACTATTAAATGGGTTTCCAAGTTAATTAACACCATTGACATGCGTAAAGATAATCTATATCAGTAAAGTATGTTAATTTATTTTCACCTCTGATTATGTGTAAAGTTAGCAATCAATTTTTTTTTATCCGTGTATGAGTAAGTATTATATAGGGATGTGACAGTTAGGAACCGTTTAATTAGTAATTCTTCGAAAAAAGAAAAGAGTTCTAACTTATCTGGAATTTTTAGTTTCTCGAATTTGATTTATCTTTCGAATTCTAATTTTAAAAATTAACTGAAAATAAAGTCTATTTCCTACACATTCTACTGAAAACAAGACATTAAAGTGATGTATAAGCTCGCTGGCACGTGTCAATTTGGTTTCTGCTCTTAGTTGGATAGTGTCGTTGGCATTGGAAAAAAGCGCTACTATTACAGTGCATTATATTAGTTAATGTGAGCAAGGATCCTTTGAATTATTGTAAAGTCTTTGCAGGACTCGAAGATAGACTTTTTCATATTTTGATGTATGCTAAAATTATTAGCTATGATCTTTTTAAACTTAGTAAACTAATAATAATAATTTCAGAATTTTAATAATTTTTTCGTTAGTAATTAACATTGTTAGAGATATTTTATTTTATATTATTTCTATTGTATTTAACATTAAGATGTTATTTAAACCATTAAGGCGGTTCTCATGGTTAATTATTTTAACAATTAGTTATAATCAAAATAGGGTGATTAATTAATTTTTTAATATTTTAATTAGTAATTTTTTTATAAACATTTATAAATATGATAACTATTATTATCTTATTTTAAAGTAACTGCCATGTCATACACTAAATTGGTGTCTGAAACTTCTTTGTTTGTATTTTTTTTGGTTTTGAATCTGTGACTTTTTAAGAGGAAAGATATGCTCTAAACTATTTGGTTCACTCAAATGATAGATTATATATATAGTTTTTTGCATTTTTGGCATATCAATTTAATTAGCTATCAAGTCCACAGAAATTTTCATAATAAATGAAATTACTTTCAAAAATATATGTTAAATATGTTTCAGATAATTTAATTTTTCTTATTTAAATATTTTTTTAATCCCCAATTTTATTATTTTCAATTATCTTTCTCATAAAATTTTTTTGATTTAAATTAACTCTTTTTAATAATTAAAATTATAAAATTAATTGTATATATATAATTAAATAAATTATATATTATTATATATATTATAAAATATATAATATCGATATAAATTAGTTGTGATAGTTAAAATGTATTTTCTTAGATATTTTAAATATTAAATATTAATAAATAAAATTGCAATTATAATAGAGTAAACAATATTAGTAAAATAGTGAACCTTAAAGTATTTGAGTATTTTTCAAAAATAAAATTTAGAAATTATTGAGATAAAGAGGAAACATAAATTAAAGTACCATATATATGCAACATTGATAATCTTTTTTGTATTTTAGATAAATTTTTGCATACAATTTTTCATTTTAAAATTTATAATTACATGAAAAAAGCATAGGATTTTATTATAGATTTCCATTCTTATATAACGAGTTGAGGTGATATTGACCTCTACATACGGAATATAATCATCTATTAAATAGATTTGATTTAGTTTTTTTGTAATATATAATATATGATAAATCCAAAAATATGATAATTATATATTGATATCTTCTGATTACAACATTTGAGAAAGATTTCATAAATAATAACCTCGTGGGGATTTAGAAGCGTCCATAAATGATTAATATGTTTAAGGGGAATTCGAACAGCTTCCTTCCGGCTATTGTACAAAGAAGGTTTATTAATCCTATACAAAGAAGGTTGCCAAGAGAATAGAATACAAGGGAGAGGCTGCCAAAGCTGCAGTTCAACGTAATATTACAGTGTAAGAAGCGCCATGTGAAGAGGAAAAGGATGCCGAATCATCACTGTTTATATATTTTCTTTTGAAACAAAAAAACCTTTATTCGCAAGTGGTTCAATTTAAACGAAACAAAATAAAAACCCTTAAAATTCCTAAAAAAAAACCAAGAAACTTCCGACGGTAAATCAAAAACGACGATGTCGAAACAGGAAACCTCCCATGGGCGCAGAATTCATCAAAATTACGCATATCAACATTGTCTACACTGTTTGACAATCGAATTTGGCATGACAAAGTTAGAACCCGCTGCGTCGATCCACAAAATTTGTTGATTAGTTGCAGGTCATGGATGTTAAGAAAAGTTGCATTATCTGAAAAGGTGCGGCAGGATTTATGTGTTAGGTATTAGGGTTCCTTTAAAATCTAGACACAGTATTGAATTACATAGGCTAATGGTGCATAGATTCGTTTCTTAATATTGCAGGAGCGTTAACTTTTCTCTGTCAGAATTTTCTGCCAGTGATTGATCATGTGGGGCCGCTGTGTAAACTGTATTTATGTGCGGAAAAAAAGTTCCTGAGACATTTGAGCATCCCAAAACGGGTATCTTCGGGTCAACGGCATATTTTGAGCATTCAACGGGTGTGATTTATAGGATGAATTTGAATGGCCAAGAGTGAAACAAAATGCTTAGGACCGTTATATTCGGAAAATAAAATAATATAATTGGCGCCAAATGGAATGTAAATTTCCAGCATCCAACGGTTATGCACGACTTGTCCAATCATTTCGAATGACCAAACTTGAGGACCCAACCCTTATGACCGTTGCATTTCAAAAACCAAAATAAAACAATCGCTATATGTGGCCGAAAATATATCCTAGTGTAAAAGTTGAGCGCCTATATCAAGATCTCAGTCAGCATTCATGTTAATAGACAAACTTTAAAGAGTAAAGATAGTTTCACTAATAATTGTTAATAATTGGCAAACTTGAATTACTATGAACGGTTTAACTAGATAGAGATTTTCGGAAAAACAAACGGAGTTGTAGTTGGTCTAAAATTTTGATTTAATTTCGAATATTTGAATTTCCTCAAAACAATTAAAAAGAATCAATTTAGAAAATTTACCCAAAACTAAAGGGAGTTGTTTAACAAGGTTTCACGTTCAAAAGTGGCTGGAATTTGGGCAAAAAAATTTCAAAAAATCTTGTAAAGGCAATGTTTGACTTGTGTTTTTGATGGTGAAAATGGATTCAACACCATAAAAACATCTGAGACACCTAGAATTTTGAAGTTTAACAGCTCTAACTTAGATTTACAAAAATCCTTACCAAATTTTCTCTAAATATACTCAAAATTTCCATAACATTTCAAGGGATTCTTTCCGCTAATTAAACCACGGCAAACTAAAGTATATTGGACACATGTTATAATACAAACCGGACATATAAAATGCCTTATAACACCGCTCGCACATAGCATCCATGAGGAGGCTTGTGTGTCCCGACTCCCACCTTACGGCGTTTACAAAACCCAAGGAGGCTGTTGGCAATGAAAAGACGCGCTAACCAATGGTATCATACGCATTTTATTTCACTCTCTAAAGACTCTGTTGGGATTCATTCTTCGACTGAAGATGACTTTTTCATATTTTGAAGTATGGTAAAATTATAAATAGTTTTTTCAAAATTAGTAATATAAGCAGTAGTCTATAATGCGACTTTTTGGAAGCTTTTCCGGCGGTTTTTTCCGGTCAAAATCCGGCAGGAATTCATTGGAATTCCAAGTTTGATAGCTAGTTTTTGCACAATCAATGGCTCCCAGGGGTTTTCAGGGCGCTGAATCCAAATATGCAGTTAAAAAACCATTTTAACTGCTAAAAATCAAAATTTAACCTCATTTCTT
>APFE031649702.1:0-20819 GCA_000404065.3 Pinus taeda | reverse complement strand
GAGAATTAATGGTTCAATGGTTAAGTGTCCGATGGTTGCGTAGGATTGCTGGCATCATCGATTTCTACGTCGCATAAAATGTTAAGGGGGTCATGTATATATAAATAAAACTCTGCCTTCGTTGTAGGGTTATGGTAATACCATATGCATTAATATAATGTTAACTATTTCATGGTCGATAGGATTGTATTCACCATTTAATAGGTCTCCAAGTTAATAGATACTATTTGACATGCGTAAGGATAACCTATACCATTAATATGTGTAAAATTAATATTTACCTTTCGTTATGTGTAAAGATAACAATCAAATCTTTGTATTTGTGTATAAGTAAGTATTGTTAAGGGTTGTGACACTTTTATCATTTTTTTTTAAGTTGATAGAAAGTTATGTTATTTCACATGAACATTGGAATATTTTATTTATGGTTGAGGGAGAGTGAAATATTCTTACCCTATCTTCTGAGTTGTAATATCGACACAAACTGAACAAGCACAGGGAGAGTGGGATTATTTGTATTTTACTAGTACAACCACATTACAAATATTAATATAGCCTAAGGCTTGATAAATATAACAAAAAAAACTATTACAACACAAAATGCTACACATTTACCTCATTAACCATGTATAAAAGGGTTATGGGTCAACTTTAACTTTAAAAAAAAAGGAATTAACTTACATGGTTGAACTTATTAGAATTAGAATAATCTCAAATCCCTAAGAAATTGGTGGGTGGGGAGGAATATAATTTTTTAAATTTATTAAAAGTAATGGACCATTTTGCCAAATAAGATTTGCATATATATAAATGGATGTTATAAATAATAATGAGAAATTTAGCATGGAGAAACTTAATGGAATAGGAATAATCTCAAATTGATAAGCATTAAGTCTAAGCATATATTGAGCACATTTCCTTGAGAATCAATCTAGGCTCTCAATTAAAAAAAAGGAAATCAAAAGATCCTCATCCACCTTAAATTGAAATAAAAAATATTTGACTTTAATAGTTTTAATTAAAACTAACCACAACCAAATAAATATATTTATTTTTGTTTTGAATTATAGTTAACATTGTTTTTTTATTATATAATATTTACTTTTATTTAAAAAAAATAATTACACATTCCTTAAATGTAAAATATTCTCAACACTACCTTATAACCAAAAAGAATTATAAACATAATTTTACCTATTTTTAAATTAATATTTTTTAATAATTAAAATATAAAACTATTTAAATAAAATTTTTAAATAATTATAATATTAATAACAATTACATAAATAATACAATATTTATAATTTTATTTTAAATACCAATTTTCCATAAATCAATATTTAATATTAACGATTATTTAAATTTTAATAGAAACGGTAATAATTAAAAACAAATTAATAGATTTGAACGAAGTGCGGTGAATGAGGCAACAACTAATTTTTTTTTGGGTAACTTCAATGCGTTATCCATTTTCTTGTGCATTTATTCCATTGCACAAGCTGGCATCGACGGGTGCTGTACATTTATTCTATTGCACAAGCTGGCATCGGTGGGTGCTGTAGCCGTACTTTTGAATTTAATTCCATGCCTGGAGCTGTCGGCTAGACGGCGCTGAGACAGATGTCACACATAACACAAGTTTCTAGTTGCAAAAGTTTTCCGAGATAAACAATTCCGATAGTGAATATCAACCTCCGTCTATATATATAAACGGAGACGGAAAGGTGGGTCCAAACAGCCACGTAGGTATATTAAGTGAATCTGGATAAGGGTTGCCATACAATGGAAATTTCACTTTTTATATTTAATGGAACGTAAATTCCCGATTGGTTGAATATAATTGCTGCTGAATTGTAATCCAACAGCATCTGCTCGATTTCGATTTTCGGTGATCCCACGACTGCATCATAATCTTCAAACCAATTAGACGGAAATTGTCGTCCTGTACTGTATTCCCTCAAACTTTTCGCTCATGGGTCCCACAGGATAAATGCACCTCTGAACTACTTCTCTCAAAACTCTAAGGTCGCTTGAAATATTAATGAAAATAATTATTAATCATGGACATGAAATGTATCCAAGCATGAGGTTGGCCATAATCCTCTATGTAGATCGACAAAACTTCAATGCAGTGTGTTATTATTTTATCCATTGTTTAGACATGTTGAGAGCAATATAGATACAGAAGAGAATAGAAAGAGATTCATTTTGTAGCATTGATTTTTCATGTTTGGCTGATTCTGCATGTATTAGATTAATACATCTTAAATGAGACATGTATCGCATGAAGCTAGAGCCAAGCCATACACATTGGAATTGAATGAAATTTTAGAATGTAGAGGAGTTATTTTGAATTTAGAGAATGGTATACCGAAAGATTTTTTCAGTTTTCTAGTTGGCACCTATGGACTATTACTTTCTCCAAGTTTCAACTAAGGTTACTTGAAATTAAATGCAAGATGTTTGGCTCCTACGATGTTTGTTTCAAACATAATCAATTGTGTTTATGATGATCAGACGTCATAAAAGGCTTGGACTAGCCGCTAGCCTAAAACTAAGCAAATGGTTAGTTTCATTGGTGGAATTCAATTACTGTTGTGTAGCCTGCCTACTAAATATAAGGGCAAGGGCAGGGAAAATATATTTTCAATAACATATAAAGTGGTAAAAATAAGACCACTGAGAAAGGACTTAGCTCCCCGCAACAACATTGCAGAACTTCCAAGAAGTGCAAAGCCACATTGCAATTCCCATTGAGGGACACAATATCTATATGGTTCAAGCTGAGCCTAGGAAACAACAGTGTCTAAATATGGAAACACAATTGAGCAAGGAAGCACACTATTTGGTATGCTATGTTACAAAGAAAAGGTTCTTTTTCAACGTGAATTTTAAAGCTGAAGAATATTTTAGGTTTCATCTCAAAGGATTTTCATGTGTCTATCAGAGAACATGGAGGATAAATGTAACATATAATATAGGTAAATAATTTTGACCATGATTGAGTTAATTGGTCTTTATATTTACTCCAATCAAATATTAGAATGGTTTTTCACCCAAAGATTCCTTCATCAAGAGGTAGTGATCATCCATAAGCCATAAAATATAAATATCCTTTAATCACATGAAAAACATGGTTTGTAATATATCTTACTTATTTTAAGGGAAGCACATCTTCGATACTTCTCTTAGATCTTGAATTTTAATGATGACATTTCTCTTTGTAATATCAAGACAACTTTCATGTCACATATAACCAATATTTCTTTGAATACTATGCATAAATAATGAAAGGATTTTATCATACCTATTAATGGCTTCCTTCAACCTTTCATGCTAGATCTTATCATCATCACATGCCATGTATCTTAACAGGGCAAAGTATTAATACTTTGTGTCATTGTTTTGCAATATTCCCAAGGAAAGAATTGAAGTCTAAAAATTTAATACATGTCATTTCATGTTTTCAAAGGTTCTATTCTTGCAAGATTTATTCAAGCCTTAATAGTCTCATCTTATTGAGAATACCTTTTGTCTTCAAAAACTTGAAGGAGGACTTGGCCTTTTATTGTAAGTTGTCATGTAGAATGAAACATTTACAATGCAACTTCTAAGACTTTTATTTAATAGTGCAAGATGTCAATACCTTGTAGCTTCAAGACAGTGTCATGATTCAGTGCACTTTTGAAAGATATATGAGCAACATATTTTAAGGAGAAACATAGATTTGTCATCCCATATTCCAGATGTTCAACATAGGTATATAGATTGTGTATTTATTTTGCGATTTTTTTGTAAAAACTCAAATTGTGATATATTGTCAATACCTTTTAAATGTGACCATCATGCTACAATACAATAGATCTGACCTTCGATACTCTTCTATGAGAATATCATAGTCCTATTTCATTTCTTAAAATAAATTTGAACCAAGCATGTGATAGGGCTTATTTAGGATCATTATTATCGCAAAAACCTTTGATCAATGAAGCTAACTTTAAAACATAATACATACCTTTTATTCAAGCATCGAATCGCAAATGTATGGATTTTGTTGATTCCATACACGTTTTGAATATATTCATGACAAGAGATGACTACGTTGGCTTTTTCTTAGACAAGGACACTTGCAATCAAAAGATGTATGAAACTTCTCCTTTTTAGTGAGAGAATGTGAACAAGGTATGCTTTAGTATTGTAACCTTCTTTAATCTTATCTATGCCCTGGAATTGCATAATTAAATTTCAAACTTTGAGAGGATATGAAAGAATGATTACAACCAAGCAAAGGATACATAGACAAGACAATAATTCAAAATTAAAGACAATAATAATAGGCTTAATCAAAGAGGAAAGTTATAGAATATTTATCTTTTTGAGAAAATTCAACTCTCTCTTACTCTTGGACTTCTCGCATCCATCATGAAAATCAACCTCTTCAGTCTGATCTAATTTATTCCTTGCATGATCTAGGGTTTTCTTCTTTTAGTAGAAATATCTCATCCAAGGTTTTGTTCGTAACCCTAGGGTTTCTCTTATTTAATCCCTTTTAGATTTATACGGTTTACAAACCCTAAATATCAAAAGGTCAAAACCCTAATTACTATTTACACAAGAGATAGTTCAATCTAGGGTTTTGTCTAAAAACCCTAGATATCTTATTCAAAGTCTTCCAAACCCTAACTCCCTGCAAGTCATATTCAAAAATCCATACATTCCCATGTTAATATTGATTCTTAATCAAAATAACCTTCTAGTCTAAATCACTTTGAACTCCATTCTTAAAGAGGAGCTTGGTGTCTTCTTGTAAAATCAGAAAAAATTTCGCATGTTTCAATAGTTATTGTAAAAAGAGTCTCCATGCCTTCATGATCCTATTAATTAGATATTGCAGCGTCCCTTTGAGCATGATTTTAAATGATTGTAGATCTTATGGTAAGTAACTAATAATGGCCTACACATGGTTCTTTAAAGATTCCTTTTAGATCATTTACAAGGTCCTCTAATGCAATTTAATCTTTCAAATATAAAATAGTTTTAACACAAGTCTTTAATACAGACTTTATTCATTAGACCTATACTTTGATAAGTTGTTACTTCAAAATTCTTGAGAAAAATATGTTGCAATGCATCTTAGTGATCATACCTTTTATTTATGGTCCCTTTGTTTAATCAATGCTTCTTTAGATATTTATCTCTTTAGGTCATCAAATATTCTTTGACTCAGTAGCTTCGAATCAATACCATTGAGTTTTCTAAGACTTTACCCCTCATTCTTTACTATAGTAGTACCACAAAAGTAATTTGGTCTTGAGAAACCTTAACTACTACAGAGCCTTAGATTATAGTCACACTTATGAAATTCGGAAGTGTATTATAGAGAAACTTGATCTTGACCAGAAGTTGGAGCATATACCATAGAAATTTGGATAGGTACTTCTTCACAAGGGCTAGGTATGATCCCTCACAAGAAAAAATCATTTTTTTCACCACCGAGCAACTTGGATCATCATCATAGAGTAGGACATCATTGAACTCGGATCACCGTCATAGAACTCAGATTAATTCAAGAACTTGGATCATCTCATAATGAACTCAGGTCACTATAACAGAACTCAGATCACTTCAAGAATTTAGATTATGTCATCACAAACTCGGATCATTTTCATGAACTCGTAAAACTTCACATCATCATTACAGAATTATGCCACAAAATAATTTAGGCTACTTCATAGAGGTAACTTGAATCATAGAGGGGAGGACATCACCATAGTAATAATTCATACTTCTTCTCAGACTGCTCTTCGAAGCTAGCTTTGATACCATGTTGAAATTCGATTGCAAATTGAATTTCTAATCATGATAATTACTTGTGACTGATATACATGTTTCATTGTAGCATTTACATTATTTAGTTATGTCATCAAGAAATTACACATTCAAAAACATTAAAAGAAAAAAAAAGTAGAGATCATAGTGCAAAAGAGAAACCAGAGATTAGGCTAGTGGCGAGGGAAAAACCACAAGGGGAAAACCCAGCAACTCCTTCCTTACAGAATCATCTTCAACAAGAGAAATCCATGTTAGTGGTAATTAGATAATCATTCTCCAAATTCCAATCCAACCCTCCAAGATCTCTAGGATAAGATGCCTCAAACACAAATATGTCATGCCATAGAGATACTTCGCATTATTTCTCAGAGATATTGCTTCATACTTTGCTTCCCTTCACAGAGAGATCTAGCCTCGTATCTTCACCTTCCACATAGACATATAGCCTGAAATAGACCTCGCATTTCAAAGATATTTAAGTTGATATGAAGTGCCCTTTTGGGAGGATATGTATGGACTATTTGTACCCTTCTAGTCAAGCGAATGGGTGCCACATGAAGTGGAGATGAACTTACACTTGGATAGTCGACTTGGTAATTTGGAGGACAAATAAATAGACTATAAAAATTAAATTTTATTCTTTTGTAAAATCCATGGCTAACAAGCCTTTCATGGCTTTTATTTTGAATAATAAAAATAATCTTATTGAATCAAATACATCAACGATTTTATTATTATTAAGACTGACAATAGCTACATACTTCAACATTCTTATCATATAAGCTTTGGCCATTGATATTGATAGAGTGTGTGCGTGTTACATGGTTTTCCATGAGGAATATTTGGGTGAAAAACCATTCTAATATTTGATTGGAGTAAATATAAAGACCAATTAACTCAATCATGTTCAAAATTATTTACCTATATTATATGTTACATTTAGCCTCCATGTTCTCTGACAGACACATGAAAATCCTTTGAGATGAAACCTAAAATATTCTTCAGCTTTAAAATTCAGGTTGAAAAAGAACCTTTTCTTTGTAACATGGCATACCAAATAGTGTGCTTCCTTGCTCAATTGTGTTTCCATATTTAGACACTGTTGTTTCCTAGGCTCAGCTTGAACCATATAGATATGATGTCCCTCAATGGGAATTGCAATGTGGCTTTGCACTTGTTGGAAGTTCTGCAATGTTGTTGCGGGGAGCTAAGTCCTTTCTCGGTGGTCTTATTTTTCCCACTTTATGTGTTATTGAAAATCTATTTTCCCTTCCCTTGCCCTTATATTTAGTAGGAAGGCTACACACCAGTAATTGAATTCCACCAATGAAACTAACCTTTTGCTTAGTTTCAGGCTAGCAGCTAGTCCAAGCCTTTTATGACATCTGATCATCATAAACACAATTGATTATGTTTGAAACAAACATCATAGGGGCCAAACATCCTGCATTTAATTTCAAGTAACCTTAGTTGAAACTTGGAGTTTTAAAAGTAATAGTCCATAGGTGCCAACCAAAAAACTGAAAAATCTTTCGGCATACCATTCTCTAAGTTCAAAAGAACTCCTCTGCCTTCTAAAATTTCATTCAATTCCAATGTGTATGACTTGGCTCTAGCTTCATGCAATAAGTGTCTCATTCAAGATGTATTAATCTAATACAGGCAGAATCAGCCAAACATGAAAGATCAATGCTACAAAATGAATCTCTTTCTATTCTCTTCAGTATCTATCTTGCCCTCAACATGTATAAACAATGGATGAAATAATAGCACACTGCATTGAAGTTTTGCCAATCTACATAGAGGATTATGGCCAACCTCATGCTTGGATACATTTCATGTCCATGATTAATTAATTATTTTCATTAAAATTTCAAGCAACCTTAGAGTTTTGAAAGAAGTAGTCCAGAGGTGCATTTATCATAAGAACTAGATCAAACAGGAAAATGAAAAGTCTTTCAGCATTCCATTTGATAAATTCCAAATAACTTCTCTATGTTTTCAAATCTCATTCAATTCCAAATGTGTATAGCTCAATTCTAGCTTCATGCGATACACGACGCATTTAAGAAGTATTAAATCTAACACAGCCACAATCAGCCAAGCTTGAAAGATCAATGCCACAATATGAGTCTCTTTCTATTATTATCTGTATCCTTATTGCTGAATGCTGAATGTATTACTCTCAACATATCTAAACAGTAGATGTAATAACAACAATATTGCTTTGAAGTTTCTTTTATTCTACATAGAGAATTATGGCCAATAAAAAGCAGCTAAAGTGGCACAAGATATGCCTTTGAAGTTTGAACTCATAAATTATAAACTCATTGAATAATGGGCTTATTCAATTTTATTTTGGGTAGAGCTACACCTAAATTCCAACCATTACACATTCAGTTAGCGAGAATTAACACAGAATGCCAATCAAAGGACCAATTTGAATGAACCAATGTTCTGACCTGATTAATGAAATGGAAAATGAATTATGTTTATTTACTATAGAAAACCAGACTAAGGCTCAATATACAGTGTACTCATTTTCATTAGGGCTTCACAATTTGGAATTTCCCCATGGAAATGATGTAAAACCTTAGCTTTAAAAAATAATCTAGTAAGAAACAAGAAGACTAGAGAAGCCAAGAATTAGTGAGCTAGGTATGGGGAGTTGGACCAAAGCATTTTGCTCTTGTCGAACAGAAATTGGTACAATATCCAAAGGTTGAAGCAATCTGCGTTGTCTTCAAAATATAACAAGCACTCACTCCAACACCTCTACCTTGAATGAGCAAACCCCAAACAGTTGTGCGACCCTGCTGATCTGTACTATGCCTTCCATTTCCATTACAGGGCACATTTTCTTCTTCACTTTCAGGAGAGATATCTTGATTCAACTTTTGTACAAGAATCACCGCATCAAGAGATATATCTCTCAGAGAATTTCTGATCTTAGCCCAACTGTCGACCTTTCCAAACATATCTACATAATCCCTTTGTTTCTTTAAACTTGCTGAAGGAGATTTTCTGTCAAATACATAGTGCAGAAGGGGGCTTCCTGAATATGCTTGACAAGCTGCTCGACCAAGCAATAAAACAAAGAGCAAATGTGAAACGTCATAATTTCACTAGCGGGACATATACAAAAAGATGGTCTTCCTAACTTATAAAAATATGAAATACCTAACTTCTTCTAGAGAATTTGAAAACCAATTAATCAAATTTCATCAGATTCTATCCGCAAAAAAATACACATCAATACAATTGCATCAAAAAGGAGAAACTTAACACGAAACAAGAATATTGCAGCAAATACTTCCAAAAGGTACAAAATATTAGATTTTGATTTATGGTTACTAGCGTACCTTGACCATTGAATCTCTCATCCACTCTTCGAGCTTCTCAGAGGTAACTGGTGGACAAGTTTTCATTTCCTCGGCGTAGGTTAACCCATCTACACATATGGGCAACAAGCTCATTTTGTTGTTTTCCTTTTTCCATGTTTGAAATCTGGTTGCATTGCTGGTTAACACATAGGGTTTGGTGCTTGAAATACTATTCTTACATGAAATTGCAGAGATGGGTACGCTTTGTTTTCCATTAGAAGACAATCTCGCAGGCTTAACCACAGAACTCCCAACAAAAGCGTTGGCTCCGCTTTGTAGTGCCTTGGTCACCATTGGAACTCTTGTAAGCGTCAATTACTAGGATTTGTAGGTTAGGAAATGTTTTCTGGTAGGCCCTTCCCACCAAAAGCTTTCAAAGACCAATATTTTTCCTATGCGAAAGCCGAAGTAGGGAAGTGTTGCCCTGTTCCTCCTGTGGTTTCGCAATTAAACCTTGCAATCCGAGGGATACTTGACTGAGAGGATGCTAACAGGTTCACCGAAGAGTAACTGGGTTATGAGCTGCAGAGTGGAATTGCAGATCGGGAAGCGCCGAGTCGAAGAGGAATGTGAGTGAGCAACGCGTGGGTGGCCATTTCCTCAATTCGAATTGGAACCGGGAATAATACTCCGCGGTTGCAATTCCAGCTCATCCCCGATCTGTTAGGGGATGTCAGGCCCTCCAACTGCAATAAGATTTTTTGTCAAGGAATGGCAGGGAATGTCAGGATTGCCAGGGGAGGGTGGCGGAGCTAGGGGATGGTGATGGAGGGTGGAGGGATTGCCGGTGGCTGGAGCCGGATGATTTTCCGGCCGGTGACAGAAAACGGGCCATTCTACCGCCTAGGTAGACTACTCCCCACAGGATTACCATCCTCCAAAAGCATGGCAACATTTCGGATGATCTTTGGATTGAATATATCAAAGTCGCCATACAAGCAACCACAAAAGTTAAGCCACAGTCGCCATACACGCAACCACAAAAGTTAAGTTACAAGCATATCAGTTGTGGGCCTCAATATAACTTTCACTGAAGTGCGTTTGTGGATGTGTTGTTGTCACCCATCTTGGCCAAACAAAATTCCAGACAGGAAAATGCCACAGAAAATCCCCGAAATGACCCAAAGCGTAAAATTTGTGTAAAAGTTATTTGAAGTTGAGATGAGCCTCAATTACTCCTGAATCACTTGCTCGACTATTTTTCTATGGCGGAAGTTCCATGACGGGCAAATTACAAGTGATAGGGGGTAGAATTTGATGGTCACGATGATTTTCCCTTTTCATCTTTGTCTTTATCCTTTTCTTTTCCATTGCCTAGAGCCTCATTAGGATTCAAATTTTTGCTGTAAAAAAACTAGTTATTTTTTAGCTTCAGACTTGTGGAAGACATTGTTATGTAGTTTTCTATTTTGATAATGAGAATGAGTGTTTTCTTGATCGAGTACTGAATTAACTCAAAGGGATGAATCTCATGGGTAAGGGCCAAACCCTAGCAGCAAAGGCTCCTCTTCTTGTATCTGTATACTTAGATTGATTTCATATATTCATGGTTAAATTGTCTTTACAAATATTTCATTGCAAGTAGTGTAGATTTGATTAGTTTATTTATTAGTTTGCTTCCATTTGTGCCTTACCCCAGCAGTGGTTTAGAAGAGATAAAGGAACATCAAAAAGATGTTAATAGGTGTTTTGGCCTTACTATTCCTTCAGGGATCATGATTTGAGGAAAGGACTCCTATGCAGCCCCAAAAAGATAGAATTCTATTTTCTCATAGAATTTAGAGTGTTCTGTACTTAAGCTAGCATTTGATCAATTGCAAGCGTAGGATTTAGTTCTCATTTCTTCCATTTTCAGTCTTACAGTAGATCTCATCAATGATTCAATCTTATTTTGCAAATTTTCCTCATGCATGAAGTAGACAGCTAGCTCACTAAACTTTGTTTTCCTAGCTTATTGAAATTCTTCTTGTTTACATGATTTTTGGGAAAATATAAATATTTGATGCAGTACAATTGTTTCAGACGTAAAGAGAGATCTCATAGTCGGCAACCTCCTTCCAACATCATCCATCCATGATCATTCCTTGCTTTCACTAAGATCCTCAACACATATTTCACTAAAATTGGGAATTTTGTATTACATGGATATCAATAGAATTGAGCTTTATGGTTATTTTAAAATCCTATTTACACTATTTAATTCCAAATTTAATGAAATAAGTGCTCCTCACCAATTTCATCGTTTTACAAGGAAGCCTCTCCAAGCATGTTGAGAAAATCCAACCATCTTGCAACCTTGGTTTCAAGTTCTGAGTGATCCTAGGCATTTTCTCACCTCATTCGATCCACCAAACACCTTCCCTAAGCCTTCCATCACCTTCAGCACCCATCATTTTGCTCTTGGTTGTATCCTGTAGAAATATAGGGAATCTTGTTGGTTTTTAGGACATCCTGTAGGTTTCCCTGTAGTGGCCTATTTTGAGGCTGAATTGAGGGAAAAGCCTCTAGGAAGCCAGAAAAGGTCACCTAAGGGTCTCCCAAACCTCCAAACCATGCACCTGTATTCCTAAGCCACCTACCACTAGTCATGATGATGAATAATGTGCTCGACTCTTGTGGGCACGAGACATTGGGGTGACCACATATTTACAAGAGTGATCCAGAATTCGGTAGCACATACCAGACACTCCTGGAAGTGAAGCAAGTTCCAAGTTTTCACCTTTAGGATGCACTGTTATGCCACCTAGGACACATATGTGTTCCTTAAGGCAAGCATGCCAAGATGATTTGGGAAGCGCACTACAATCAGGTTGTTGGACATTTCAGAGAAGAGAAAATAGTGGCGGTATTGCAGAAGTATTTTTATTGGCCGAAACTTCATCAAGATGTTGGGAAGTACATTAGATCATGCACCACATGTGCCATTTCCAAACCAACCATCAAGAAGCAAGGCATGTATAATCCTCTACCTACTCCTAGTTGACCTTGGGAATATATCTACATGGATTACATGTCGGGCCTTCCTTCTACTAAGCATGGAAATGATTGTGTTTTCATGGTTGTCGACAGATTATATAAGATGGCCATCATGGAAGCTTCCAAGAAGAGTATCATAGTAGAGGCCACTGCTAAGCTCTTCTTTGAGCGAGTATGGGTACACTTTGGGATTCCATAGTCCATTGTCTTAGATTGAGACAACAGGTTCCTTAGTACATTTTGATCAAATCTCTCATCGATGCTGGATACAAAAATTACTAAGTCCATGGCTTTCCATCCCCAAACGGATGGCCAAACAGAGGTTGTCAACAGGATGATCGTACACATTATCTGTATGTACAACTCGAAGCACCCACACACATGGGATGAAAGCCTCCCCTATGTCTAGCATAGCTACAATAGAGCTCTCCATAGCTCAACGAGCCACACCCCCTTTTAGGTAGGGATGGGATTTCAACCATTATATCCCATTGATGTGGCCATACCATTTGCAGCTACTCATGTAGATTCAGCGCATCTCCAGCCCGAAGAAGATAAGGCTAACAAATTCATTGAGCACATTCAATACATCTGCGAGTAGGTCCATGATATATTGGAGAGAGCCAATGCTAAGTACAAGAAGCACCATGATCAACATCGGGTGCCACACAAGTTCCAGGGGGGTGACAAATTTTGGCTACATTTGTAAAAGGAGTGCCTCGCTGAACCACACCATAAGATTTACCAGCTCTGATATTGGCCATACACCATCAACAAAGTTGTAGGGACAATGCCTTCAAGCTTAGAATTCCACCATTCCTTGGTCTGCACCCAATGTTCAATGTAGACCACCTTTGGCCATGCTTTCCACCATTTTTGCACACATCCGATGTTGCAGAACAACTCACACCAATAGAGCTAAACCTAGACTCCATGGAATAGGACACCACTGATTGGATCATGGAGACACAGATCAAGAACACTCATCACAAATGATCCAACTATATTGGGCTATCAAAGCTGGCCAATTCCTTCACCAAGGAAATTGGCTCACCAAGGACCAAGTTCAACAGAAGTTTCCCTATCTCATAGAGGTTCTCAAGGCAATGGGGACCATTGCTTTCTAAGGGGTAAGGAGTGATCTGGGTGGATATTGGTGGCCACTCGCCTCTTCCACTTGGACCACCAACACTGTCTCTTTTAGTTTTTTGGTTTCCTTAATTGTAGCAGAGTTTACTATTTTTTTCAGTTCTTGAACTTATGGAGCCATTTTGAGGCCATAAATGACATTTTTAGGGAAAACAGAGAGATTGTAAATGTCCCAAATAAACCCGTTTTTTTTTTTTTTAGAAATGAGGTGTTATGATAGAAAAAAGGAGATCGTATGCAAAAGTTACGACCTCGAGAAGTTGATGTACCGATTTACCCAGACGGGGCCCACAATTTTGGCGCTTCATCTCCTAGTGTTAGGCTTTTGGATGTTTAGGGTTTTCCATTGTTAATGAATAATAAATAGGCATTTGGGCCTCATTGTAACACAGTTCAGAGGCATGTAGCCGCCACATCTTTTCTCAGAGATAAGCTACCATCACCCAAGCTATCTTATTTCGATTTTGTTTGTAAGCATACTATAGTATTTTTCTATTAATGAAATGAAGTTTTTTTGTGTTGCATCTTTGTATTTATTATTATATTTGTAAGTTGTTGTGTGCCTGTTTAAGTTCAGATCAGTGGTATCAGAGCAATATACTCTTTCTCTATTCTTCTTTGCATGTCCCTAACAAGCTCAAGGTATAAGGAGTTAACGCTCGATCTGGTTGAACCATTGCAAAATCAGCCTGCAAAACCCAATGACCTCCCATCGCAGAAGAAAAGAAAGACGAGGGAGTAGGAGATCCTTTCAAAATGATTCTCGAGGAATCCCTCGAGCGACAGAGGGACGTGGTGATGGATAACTTTGCCCAAATCCTTCAACGACTACCCACAGGCGATGCATATTCATCCAACAACCACTATTGAAGCACCACTCATTTTAACGTATAATTTAACTTCAATATTGCTATATTTGAAGGCCTGATAGATGCAAACGTCGTAGATAAATGGTTAAATCTATTGGAAGGATATTTTTTAGTTCATGACTTTTCCAATCGAGAAAATATTACTTTTTCACTTCTCAAAGCCGCCCCACATGTCCAGGACTGGTGGGAAACATATTGTGAACAAAAGGACGAGAGTGAACCCTCACTGTTTTCAGCCACACCCACTTGGGATTCTTTCCGAGACGCCATCAAGGAATAATATTACCCTGTCAGGTGCTATGAAGATAAATACATAAAGTGGACCACACTATGCCAGGGAAGGGACCAAGATGTTTCGGAGTTCACAAATATTTTCCATACCCTTTGCACGAAGTCAGGTATCAAGGATATTGAGCGCATTTGGTGCTCAAGTATTGCAGTTGTCTACAAAAGCACATCCAGGATAAGATGGAGTTCCTCGAAATTTCCTTGCTCGGCATGACGGACTGGTACACTGTCAAGATTGAGCAGAAGTTTAAACAAAAGAAGCGAGACTTTGGATCTATGAATCCAAAGCAATGAAAAGGTGCCCCAAAGCCACAAAACAAAGGACCAAGCCAAGGCGGGGCTACCCAGGATAGCCTGCTGAAGCTGCACTAAAAGAAAAACACGACGAAGAAAAATAAGGACACCGAAAAATTGTATGAGTTCCATAAGAGCTCCACTCACAATACAAGTGAGTGTTGGGCCAAGCAGTCACTAATGGTTGAGCTAAAGGCTTGTAAATTAGACACATGTTCTGGATCTAAATTATAACCTGATAAGGGCACTGACAAAGGGAAGCAGATCATTGATGTGAGCCCAATGCCACCATGGCCACCACCAAGATCCATAACATTGAGACTAAAGGTCCAAAGGAGGGGGAACACCTCTTCCACTCATAGATGTTGGTGAAGGGCTCTCCTTTGTAGTTCATTGTCGAAAACAAGAGGCAAAAGAACCTCATCTCAACAGAGGTCGTGAAGTGGCTGGGCAAAGAGACTACAACACATCCACATTCGTACACAATCAGGTGGCTTCAGCAAGGACGAGATCTTTGTGTCAGCCAGTAGTGCCGCCTTTCCTACAGCATCAAACCCTTCAAGGATGAGGTACTGTGTGATGTTTCTCCTCTTGAAGTTTGTGATGTATTATTAGGACAACCATAATTGTGGAAGTGACATATTTTATATGAGTCTAGACCTCACTCTGTGATTATTACCTTGGCCAACAAGTTGTACAGGACACTGAAGGTAGCCACGCCTACCGCCATCTCTTTGATCACTACAAAGAAATGTAGTAAAATCATTTCCTAGACTAGGAAATTTGTTTTCTTTATGACTCGCCCTCATGGCAAGAAGAAGGTTGTGGTTGTGGTTTCCAAGCAGGTCTCCTCTGCACAGCAACAATAAATGGACAGGGTTGTGGAGGAGTACAGGGATATTTCCGCCTCACCTATAGGGTTACCTCTACACTGTCAGGTCAAGCACTCTACCGATCTAACCGCGTGTGCACCACTTTTGAATAGGTTGATCTATCAATGCTCTGTTGTGGAGAACGATAATATCAGGAGGAGGGTTTAGGGACTATTGCATTGTTAGAAAATTATATATTACGGAGAAATGGAACACATGAAATAATGCAGAAATATAAACAAAGAAAACGCACAAAACAAGAGAGACACAGATATACGTGGTTCACCCAGTTTGGGCTACGTCCACCTCGAACATCCAGTGCTTCCTTTCTATTATCCAGCAAAATGAAGAGACACAACCTACAACAAATCCGCTGTAATATCCTCTGTCTTCTCTCACAGTCTCACCTCTCTGTTTCTCGCTCACACACAGAATACACATCTGTCTCACAGCCTCAAATACAATGCCCTCATACAAAGAGAGGGGTTGCCTTAGGGAAAAACCTAAACTAACATTAGTTCTTCCGTCAGATCATCCGCTAATGAACGGCCCAGATTGACTAGAAATTCCTATATTTTTACAAGGCAAATTTTACAGTGTTTTTAGGCTTCGGGGGAACTGCCCCGAAACCCCGCCAGGGGGGGCTCCCAAAGGTCGCAGCCGCCCCCCCCCCCCCTGGACCCCCCCTGCAGCGAATATTTTACGGGCGGCGTTGCCGCCCCCATTTTGAACTGGGGTCCATTGTGGCGGTACTTTTGAATATAGAAGATAATCAGGCTCCACACCCAACATGCATAATGGGCACATCAGGCCCAGCTCATCACCCTGTGGGAGCCTGATTGTATTGTTACAGAAGAAGGATGGGACTTGAAGGCTCTATATTGACTACCGGGCATTGAACAAGATCACTATCCAGAATAGGTACCCAATCCCATGGATTTACGACCTTCTCGACCAGCTCAAGGGGGCCAAATATTTCAGCAAGGTTGACTTGAATTCAGGTTATCACCAGGTGCCTATCGAACCCTCTGATGAGGGGAATACTACCTTCAAATCCAAGGAGGGCCTTTTCGAATGGTTGGTCATGTCATTTGGATTGACGAATGCCCTTGCATCCTTCATGAGACTAATGGACAAGATCTTGTGACCCTTCACCAATGCATTCGTGGTGGTGTATTTAGATGACATCTTGATCTTCAGCTAGAGTTGGGACGAGCACCTCCACCATATTCAATAGGTCCTTCAAATGCTGCGACAACACAAGCTATGTGCTGACTTGGAGAAATTCACCTTTGGCCAGACCCAGGTTCAATATCTTGGGTATATAATTGATGAGCAGGGTGTACATGTGGACCCATCAAAGATACAAGTCATTCGGTATTGCCCAGCCATAACCACTCTAACAGAGCTCCGCAGCTTTTTGGGTCTTGCCAACTCCTACCATAGGTTCGTGTTGGGGTTCTATCATGTCACTTGGCCTTTAAGTCAAGTCACCAAGGATGGAGAAAAAGAAAAGCTTTTTTGGTCTGAAACCCAGCAACAAGCATTCTTCGAGTTGAAGAATCACCTCTATTCTACACAAGTGCTCACATTACTAGACCTGCAACAACCATTTGAGATTGAGACAAATGCCTCTGACTATGTTATTGGTGCGGTTCTTACTCAACATGGGAATATAGTGCCTTACCACAGTGAGACACTTTCATACACAGTCTGGAAGTACCCCAATTACAACAAAGAAATGTATTCCATTATGCAGGACTGTCATCAATGGAGGCATTACATTCTGAGGAAGAAAATGGTCATCCACACAGACTATAAACCCCTACAATTCATACGGACACAAGGGAAGTTGAAGAATGATCATGATCATAAATGGTCCACCTACCGACAAAAGTTCCATTTGAACATTAAGTATAAGAAGGGTAACATGAATAATGTCGTTGATTGTCTTAGCGGACAACTGGTCATGTTCCTGATCACTGTGCTCAACTCCTGTGGGCACGAGACATTGGGGTTGCCACATATTTACAAGAGCGATCCATAATTCGACAACACATACCCGATACTCCTCGAACGGAAGAAAGTTCTAAGTTTTAACCTTCAGGATGCACTGTTATGCCACCTGGGACACATCTGTGTTCCTTCAAGCAAGCGTGCCAAGATGATTTGGGAGGTGCACTACAATTGAGTTGCTGGACATTTCGGAGTAGAGAAAACAGTGGTGGTATTGGAGAAGTATTTTTATTGGCCAAAAAATTCGGCCGATGTTAGGAGGTACATTAGATCCTACACTGCCTATGCCATTGCCAAACCAACCATCAAGAAGCAAGGCCTGTATACTCCTCTACCTACTCCTATTCGGCCTTGGGAATCTATCTCCATGGATTACATGTCGAGCCTTCCTTATACTAAGCATGGCAATGATTGCATTTTCGTGGTCGTCGACAGATTCTCTAAGATGTCCATCATTGCAGCCTGCAGGAAGAATATCATAGCAAAGGCCACTACTAAGATCTTCTTTGAGCGAGTCTGGGCACACTTTGGGATCCCACAATCCATTCTCTCATATTGGGACAAAAAATTCTTGAGTTGATTTTGGTCAAGTCTCTGGTCGATGCTAGATACAAAACTTACTAAGTCCAGGACTTTCCATCCCCAAACGGATGGCCAAATAGAGGTTGTCAATAGGATGATCGTACACATTCTCCACATGTACAACTCGAAGCATCCATGCACATGGGATGAAAGCCTCCCCTATGTACAACACAGCTACAACAAAGCTCTCCATAGCTCAACAGGCCCCAACCCCTTTTAGATAGTTTTGGCATTTTAGCCATTATGTTCCATTGATGTGGCCATACCATTTGCAGCTACTCAGGCAGATTCATCTCATGTCCAGTTCAAAGCCAACAGGGCTAACAGCTTCATTGGGCGCATTCAATACATCCACTAGCATGTCCATGATATATTGGATAGAGGCAATGCTAAGTACAAGTAGCGGCACAATCAGCATCGGGTGCCACACAAGTTCCAGGTAGGCAACAAAGTTTGGCTACATTTGCACAAGAAGCGCCTCGCTAGACCCCACTACAAGCTTCGTCTGCTCCAATATGTGTTATAGACATTTTTGGGCACTTCAACCCCAATCATAAATGTTCATAAATTGAGGGCTCCTAAGTCCCTAAAAGTGTCAGTTGACTATATCATCTCCCAGAAGTTCTCCACTGAAACCTGCTCATAAATGGTCAAAACTGGACCATACTAAAAACCTAGTGCAGAGGGTGCGATGCATATCACCTTCCCAGTGTACAAGGTACGATGCATACTGAATGGCTCCTTTGTAGGGTGCGATGGTTGGGAATGGACAAATGGCAGGGACAAAATGCGAGGTGGAAGATCATGAATCTTCGAGAAGCTTCCCCTCTGACACTTGTCTCTCTGTTTTCGATCAGGGATGAGTAAGAGATCACCATTCTCCAAGTGGAACCAGGAACTATGAGAGAGAGGACACTAATCAAGACCCCAGAAGATGGCTCACCTCCCTTCAATCATCTATATATGGATCCCTCATCATAGAGATCCAGGAGGCTGGAATTTTGTATCTTATAGAGAACTTCTATTGGTTTTCTGGTGTACATTCATAGTGTTGGGTGATCTAAGCTTTACTTGAGGTGAAGAAGGGCTTTCTAGCTGGAGGATGATGCTGGGTCAAAACATATGGTTGTAATCCTCTCGCTATTTTTCATCTTAATAAAGCTATTCAAGTTTTCCTCCATATTCTTGTATGTTTACTTATATATGCATTTGTATGGTTAACACAAATATGGTCCTGTGTTATTTATGAATATAGATATTTGTTCTTCGATAGTAGTATGTTGCTGTGATTCCACAAGTGCTCTTTGAAGCTGGCAGACGAAGAAGAAGCGGCAAAGTTCTATCAAGAAGGAGAGGAAATCAAGTGCAAGACTAAGGTTGGTCTCCTTAGTTCCCCTCTTGTCTATTTTCATAAAGGAAAACGAAAGTAGACTTTACTTGTTTGTTTCTAAGATAGCTACCAGTCTTAGTGGGAATAGTAGCATATGAGTGGACACTATTCCCGGTAACAAAATGGCGACACCGTAGGGGAGCAACTAGAGTGTTTGTTAGCCTATCTTTGTTTCTTTTATAAACTTAGAGACGGATCCTGAAGCCAAGCCAGCTAGCCTTCGAATTGAATTTGTCATACAAATGCAAAGTAGATCAATGCTACTTCAGTCTATCTCCGGGTTTTGTTTATGAATTAAACAATCGATCTGCAAACAGTCTAATTGCCCTAAGTGGTGGCTCTAGTAACCTCTTTAGATCACCCCTGTGTTTTACATATACTGAACATCACTTACTCAGCCTAAATCCCTTAACCAAATTTCAAATTGTGAGTAAAAACTATTTCAAAGTCTCGCACTGGTACCATTGCACCCTGCCTTCAAGGCACTCTGTATGCATCGCACTTCCCGAGTGCAGTTGGTGCGCTGCATACTGAATTCACAGTGTGACAGGTGCAACGGTTAGGGAAAGTTAACTTTACCTTCAGACTTTCATTTTTTCCTCACTGTTTTCAGTCCTATTCAGGAGTTTTGCTGTCTATAGTCAGTGTATCTCTGTGAAAACCCCCTTCTTTTACATTATTCCGCCTCCATAGTGCAAAGCGCTGTAAATGTTTTTATGTATTTTGCGCAATTTTTAGTTCTCTTTTGCAAAACAGTAGCATAGTCGAACTGTCGTTTCTTGATCTGAAAGTGTCGTAGCTGTCGTTTTCAGTTTTAGAAGACAATCCTATTGTTCTTGATAGTTGATTATATAGTTACTATTGCATATGATTTGAATTAATAGTTTTTAAAGTGTCGAAAAGCAATTTTCATTTTGAAATCACAAAGTGTCTCTCTTACCTTCACTTCATTTTGAAAAGGAACTTGTTGAGTATTGTCACTTTTAAAGTAATTTAGATTTGCACATAGCTTTCTTATCATCATTCATACATTAAGAAGGCTGAAAACAAATACATGCATGTGCATTTGCATTTTCACTGCTTGGTTTGATTTAGGATAGTGCATTTAGCGTGTGCTTTGTTCTCTTTGCAGAAAGATTCTTAACTTTCTTTCCTTAGTAGCTAGGAT